>CAUJNA010000137.1:0-165000 GCA_963377175.1 Effrenium voratum | reverse complement strand
GCTGACCCAGTTTGAGTAACCTGCACTTGGAATCTGCTTTCGCAGTCTGAGTCGGACCAACCTGCATTTGGAATCTGCCTTCGCAGTTTGAGTCGAACCAACCTGCATTTCGAGTCCTCGCCCATGTTGCCGGCTTTGCGACAGTAAGTGCCCATGTCTTGATCAAGATGGCTCTGGGGCCCCACGTCGCCTTGCTCGTTTTCGGTAAATTCGCTGTGGGCTTGGACTGGCAACTTGCTCAGTCAAGGTCTTTTTGAGGGTACCCCACAAGGAAATGTTTGTATGTTTGTGCAGGGGACAAAAACATATGGAGGGTTTATATCCTGAAGTATCCTGGCAGTTTGGCAGTGCGCATGTGTTATTGGAAATTGTATTGCATCGCCCCTTGCGCATTCTATTTCTGACGATCCAAAGCACGACACACAGATGTTGACGAAGGGTTGCGCGCAGGCGGCCTAGCGGCTGGTTGCAGAACCCCTAGCAAACCCTCATAGACAAAAAGAACAAGCTCAGCATACTACCATATCGACCCAAGTTACGGAATGCCTTACGACGGATTACAGCCTTGTTTGTCCTTTGGTCCATGTGTTTCAGTGGATTGTGTGCGATTGCAACATTGGAGATTGACCCCACCAGGCAGCCAACTAGCCAACCTTCCACCAAAGAAACCAGCCAAGCTGCCGAGCTCCCAGCCAAGCAACCCACCAACCAGCCGACCTACCAGCCTACCAACCTAACAGCTAGGCAGCCAGCCAGATCCAACTCACCGCAGGTGATGGCCAAAGAGTCCGACTTCGAGCTGGCAGATCCCAGTGTGGTGTGTGTCCTAGCTTCGGTGACAACGAATATAAACATAAAAGCAAAGAGAACGATAACCGTGACAAGGGCCTCTGGAGCGAGCTTGATGCTCCTTTGACGTGACCTTCCTTTGGGTTCCATATATCAATTTGCAGAGTAGGATTGTGAAACCATGTGATGGGGGATTGCAGCTTAGTGAGGCAACAGGGGCGCTAAACAACTTGTGGCAACTGGATGGCGTATTGAAGTTGCGCCATCCGATCATGGTTCACTCGTTGGCCAAAGTCTAGTTTGCCTCCGGCAGCTGTCGGGAATACCAGGAAGCTAAGTGCTGTGCCGTTGCGGCGTTGCCGCTTCTGGACAATCCCGGGCTGGGATTTCAAAAGTGTTAAACCAAAATGCGGAGATACATTTTTAGGGCCTCTCCAAACCTATTTGTTTTTTTAGCGTAGACCGCATTTCTCTTCCTGAGTTCCTGGAAGTTCCTAGACTTTATTCTTTGTGGGGAAGACCGGCCAGTTTAGTGGCAAACAACAAGTCCAGGTTTTTGTTTGGCCCATCCCCTCAGAAGGGAGATATGAATATGAAACAGAATCAGAGCATTTCGATTTGACCCGATGGGCCCAGAGCAGACCTCACCTTTCTCAGGCCAAGCGAAAGGCGAACCCGCCCCCGGCCCGCCGCGTGCGCGCGCGGGGCCGGGGCAAAGCGGAGGCACAGGGGCGTGGGTGGGAGGCAACCTCTGAAAAGATCATGAGTGTGTTTTTGCTTTGGTGGGGATGTTCAATCGAAAACAACAGGGGAGCCACACATCTTCGGGCTTCCCTCGTGCTAGTTTATACATTTAGCCCACTAAAAGTGAAATCTGTTCGCGCGGGATCTGAAAACGGGCAGCCCAGTTTCACAAAGCGGGCAGGTGGCTCCGAGTCAGCCAGGACCTCAGATTGAAGCATCTTGCGCCTGCCAACAGGCGAGCTCACCGATTCGGGATAGCCAGCGAAAGCTATGGTAGAGTAAAGGTCCTTTGCTTGGGGATCCGATCCTTTAAAGAAAAGGTTTGGACATGATGGGCTGTTTTTTTTGGGGCAAACCCACAGGAAGTGGGTGGGACGCCCGGAGGAAGTGGGATCCGGCGAAGGCTTTGACATGTTGGGTTCCAATCCTGGCGAAAGGTGGCCTGCTCGCTGGATCGGATGTTTTTATATATACCCTGACAATCCAATGTATGCATATATCGCCTACATTGGCCGACGCCAGCGTTTTTCAACTACATTGACCGATAAACCTGAATGTAGCCAATTTTTGGGGACATTCAAACCGACAACTTCCGACAAGGGTTCCGACAAGCCTTCCGACAACAAGCTCGCCTCAATTTCGACGACTCTATCCGACGACGCCCTCCAACCACCCTTTTCCAACGCCTTTGTGCAGGAAAATACAAAGGCGCGCCGTAAATTGATGTACGGACAAAACTTAAACTGCGAATGACTGGCAACAGCTACAGGGCACAAACAGGGCACAAAATGACGAGAGCCAACCCCGGCTATCATTGTCAGTAAATGTTGGTTGCCTGGCACGCAAAAGAAGGAATCCACCAGCATAGTGTAGCAGATCCCGCTGAGGGCTTCCGATTGTAACGTTAACCTTTTTGATGGGCTGGCTTGCTTGACGAAACAGTGTGACGACGAAACACGTGTGCGATAGTTCAAACTTTTCAGGCCACGCCATGAAGCACATTTCCAGCGCAGGATCACACTAAGGCAACGCCGGTTAGCAAAGATCACTCAACAAACATAATTATTGCGCATGGAGGACAACAACTCCTTGCAAAACACCTCGCAGCAGGAGATCCCGCCAGTCACTCTCAACAAAACCTATCCAAACGCTCATGGGGGTTGATGCCCCCCAAACTAACGATGAAGCAGAATGATGCTACATCGTTGTTGTCCACAGGAACACAATTTCGTCAACTTGCCCGTGTGTAGCTTAAATGCGTGTTGCTTCCTGATTGCTTGCAAGCTGCAACCTCTGCCTGTGCGAGCTTAGTTGCTATTATGTTTGATGCGTGCCTACGCAGGGGCGATGGGTCATCATGACAAGCTTGTTCGCGGGCCATAAACCGTCAACCGAAGGTAAGGGGTCTAATTTCCAACGATCACATCTCCAACCAAATACTTGCTTAACACCATGCCGCAACCCAGTCCAGAGCGCAGGCCCAACTTAAAAAGCCCTGGTTGTTCAAAGCAGGTGTTTCATTTCTTTCCAGGAGGCTCACTTTAAACGCATGCTAGCCTGCTAGCAGTTCCCAATCACCATTCGAGCGGCAACTGCTTGCCACACTGGTCAGATAGTGATTAAGGCTCTAAGCCTGCCATGCCCCCATGCCGCAATGCAAAATTCACAGACTTAACAAAAAACAAATTGCTGTACTTAACAAACGTGGATGTCAAACGAGATGTGCTGGGAAGGGCTCAAGCGGCGGTCTTGAGGAGAATGGCTGAGACTGGACGCACATGACGCAGTCCAAGCCCCATATGTTGCTTTGCAAGGACTCGGTTTTTTGATGAAACCCAACTATAAAGGACACACGTAACATGTTTGTCTATTGCTCTCCTTGATTAAACATGTCCTTGTCAGCTTTTCTGCGAATGTTTTGGGCTCAGTGCTTTGCCCTCATTGGGCATACGCGCTAGTAAGCCATTTGTTTGACAAGCGTTTCTCCGCTGTTTCTAGGCCAGCTTGCCAGCTGACGCCAACAATCAAGCCACATCACTTCCAACTCACGGCGCCAACAAAAATCGAGCCTCGTCCGACGTGTCATCGCGCGAAATCACGCGTTGCTTCTCGTAAAACGCGTGGACAACACACGAACACAGTCCAGCAAAAAATCACGCTATTTCACGCTATTTCACGGTTTTCCGTTAACGTAAGCAAAAATAAGAAGACAATCCGACAACTTTTCACGCCAAATCACGCCAAATCACGGTTTTTCGTTTGCACAAGCAAAGGACAGGAACAGAATCCGAGAAGAAGCCACGCAAAAACAAACGAAATTTGTTGGGTCGTTTGCTCCAAATCGCTAAGAACCTGGTAGGGACATACTTTGGTCAGCCAGGGGGAATAAACGGACCTTTGCTGAACTGCTTTTGGGGAGCCACATAGCAAAAATAGGTACTTGTTGGGCCTTTAGTAGACGTTCGAACTTCATTGAAGAGTCCTTTGCTGACAGGGAAGTTCATTCTTGCGCGGCAAGCTTTGAATAGGCAAGACTGAGCTTTTTGCATGGTTGATGCGAGCCCAGAGCTGATGCGAGTAGACAATCCGGATGCTGAGTCTCCAGCATGCCAATCAATACTCAAGAGCTCTGAAGACATGCATGCTAAGCTTGGTGGCTCCTTATCCGAGTTTACATAGCACTTAGTATTGGCAACCGAATAATTGACATACATGTCGCGCGTGCAGCATCATATATCCCATGCTCAAGCGGCAAAACGCCAGGTCTGCCCAATCGCAATGCAGTCATTGTAAACCTACAAATAAGAACACTGCTTTATGTTCTGAGCTTAGATATTCATTATGTTGAGCTGCATGTGTACCTAAAGTCTTGTACATGTGTATACACAATAAATTGGCACATACATAAGATATGTGTGTCTATGTTTTGTTTAGCGGAATTAACAACAACGCTTTTTGGTAAGATAAATTGGAGCTTCTTGTTGGTATGCTTGGACATCTTGCTGCGTAGATTGAGCACGCTTGAATGGCCAACAGTTACTGGGCGGCAGTTGGGAGTCGACTCGGTAGGCCAATTTGGTTCGGCGCTCCTCATATCTCAAACGTTCGGCACAGCCAGAAAAATGTCCATACTTGCAATTGCCTGTAGGCTGTAGTGTTGTAACATAAATCCCTTACAGTTGATAGATGGCTGTGCTTTCCAATGCGGCTCAAGGTCGGCAAGTCCGTTCCTTTGGCTCAGAGCATGTTGAATTTGTAGGGTTTTCATTTCAATTACGCATAACTCGAGATCAAAGCACGTTTACATGAGCAATAGAGCTCGAGGGTGGCTTTGCGTTGCACGTCCGACCCCATGTTGGTTGGCAGCGATAGTGCCAGTGGTCGAACAGTTTGCGTACTCAATACTTAGAGCGGCTTTCTCATAAGAGTGCACGAACGCTGCACACACACACAGTCCCATAAGAACTGCCCATATGCACGAACAGAATCAATCTCGCAATTGTGGATTTCGTAGCCTGCTCATCCGGAAAACAACACTTGCAAGAGTCTGATGGCAAGCTCTCAACCATCGCTAGCTACACACATCATCAAATGTCCATGTCAATAACGTGGTGTTTACACTTGCTGAAGCAAGTGCAAATTAATGAAAGCGAAGTTGCTACACAACAGTCCTTTGGCAAATAGAGCAAGTTAGCAAGCAGGATCATTGGGCCCCTGAAAAACAAGTATGCTCAATAAACTCCGTCACACTCGGGTTCAAATTTGACTATCGGACACGAGCTTCGTCAAATCTCCTCAATTTTCAGGCAATATTTCGACATTCGACGGGGATTCGGCGAATGTATCATTTTTTGGCTATATTTCGACAATCCGACAGGGATCCGACGAATGTTGTCGTTTTTTTGCTACATTGCCAATGTACCCCAAAAATGGCTACATTGCAATGTACGCCATATTTGCCTACATGGGTTCTCAGGGATATAAATATATATATATATATATATATATTTGCGAGAGTCGTTTTAACCCCTGTGGCCTGATGTTCATCTCAACACTGAGTTGGACTTGATGCTTCGGGGAAGACGCGTTTAGTGGAAATCATTTGCAGTTTGGCCTTTGTTTGGCCCGTTCGCTCAAGAGGTGAGTTCATGATGTCCATTCGTGCTGCGCTCATGTTTGCAGGATGTCGTTTGCAGGATGTCGCCAGCAATCTTTCCTTTCCCAGGCATGGAGGTTGATTATGTACCGCCGGGCCCCGGTTTTGCAGTTCGCCCAAGTTAAGACTCAACTCATCTCCTTGCACGTCAACACCCTCCGAATCACCTTGTGTTTCCTTCATTTGTCCTTTCGACCGGCTTCGCTGAGCTTTGAACCGGCGCCGCGGTGGCTTGCAAGAATGGGCCAGCTGCTTCCAAATGGGACCCAAATGGTGTTCATCGTCTTTCAGTAGTGCCATTTTACCCTTTTTTGGGGGAGGGTTCCCCTACTAAGATAGACTACAGAAAAAGGGTACCCTTATTCTAACCTCTCCACTGGAGTACCTAGGTGTTCATCAACATTTTTGCATAGCTAATGTCGATCAGAGCTTCAGTGTGAATGTTAGATGTTTTGAGTGTCAAAGGCCTTCCAAGTCCAACTTGTGTTCATGAAGTTCGCAGGAGTCGCTGCAGTTAACCAAGCGCAAACCTTGAAAACTAAGAGCTCCTTCTAAACGCCAGGAGTGGACTCAAACACTCAGCGCATGCAAAGAATTGCCCTGTGCTGTGGCTTGAATGGGGCAGACAGCCTGAACGGGTGCAATCTTTAATACTGGCCTGACATTAGGTTGCCAAAAGCACATGTCGTGTGTGGGGAATGATTCCAGGGGCAAACGCATTTCCAGGAGAGAAGATTTCACGAGCGCAATCTGACTTGTGGTAGTTTCGTCTTGATAAGAGCTTTAAGAGATTTGACAACTGCAATTTTCCATGCGATTTGAAACGTCTTTGATGCTTACAGGAAGAACTTTGGGGGTGGGAGGATGGCAGAATGTTTTGGAACTGACGGGCACAACCATCACGCTCTTCCCAAAATTGACAGCAGGACAAGCGCAATTCACGGAGAGCGCACGCCGGCAAGTGGGAACCGAGTCTGAGTCAAGCCATCTCAGGTTGGGTGAAGATTCTGATTGACTCTGCCAGCCCGCAAAAAGCTGTCGCGACGCTGCGCAGGCATGGCCCCGAAAGGGGCGGGAAAGACAGATGTTTGCATGGGCGTGCCTTTCTTCCGGGAACATGGCTTAAAGTGGCAACCAAAAGCAAGCCGAGCGTTTTGGATGTTCTCCGATTGTATATATGACTTTCGCCACATGTCTCAATGAAGGGTTGCGCGTTTCCGGCTTGATAGGTCGCCCTATACATGGGATCGGATGGATCGGGGCAAGACTAAGAAGTCGTCGTGTTGATCAAAGGTCGACAATACGATGGCGTAAGGATGTCCATGAATAAAAACTAGATTGCCAGAGGGCCATATGGAGCTATGACCACGTCGCAGTTGCGAATCATTCATAGTTGGTCAGACTTGCCACTTGAAGACCTGTCTAGACATAGGATATATTTTACATGTTACCAGTAACTCAAAGTGAGGCAATCAAGAACATATACATTCTATAACGGGGCCTAAGTCTAATCAGGAAGAATGCAGACAGGCAGTTCGCTTTGAGGGAGAGGCTGCTTCCCGATCATCCAGGGCGAATGTGCTTTCATACTCTCTTGTTGGGAACGCGCGCTGTTGCTACTGAGCTGATGGCGTTGACAACATGGTTCTAGAAGCTCGCTGTTGTTGGCGCACGCCCCTTGCCTTTCATTCTGCCCCGTGATTGCCCGATTGCCCATGTTACGTCGTGCTTGCATGTTTTGAAAGCTACAATGCCGACAAGCCAAACACTTTGCCAAGAAGCGTTGTGGAAGCGTCACAAAAAAGGCTGCGGACCGCAGAGAAGAGACCAATGGAGAAACGCGTCCATCAAGAATGCTTCGTAAGCCGCTTCGGCTCACTTCGGTACCGTACCATGACGCGGATAGCTCGCTTGGTTCTACTACTGGCCGCCAGCCACCCAGCAGAATGCGCGTGGACAGTGAGGTCCCCCGCAAGTGCCTCAGGGAGATTTGCTTTTTCCAGGGGAAGCATTGGTTTTTCACACCACCCTTGCGCCCTTTAAAGGGAATCCAAGGTGATGGTTTGAACTAAAATTGTTCAAAACTTATTCACCCGTTTTTTGTATTGAAACCTCCGGGTTGTTTTCTTTCTGATCCGGTTTTCTTCCTGATCCGGTTTGCTTTCCAACGTTGCGGTGCCTCAAAGATTAGGCGCTGCACCCATGAAGCTTCATTGTACGTCCATGCCACTTGTTGACATTTGGTTGCTTGATACCTTCTAGAGCCTGAACGGTGATTCGGGCGAGACGAGTTCACAACTGATTGCGCGGATTTTAGTGTTCCACTGGATGTTAGCGCTCGCATGGTGGCTTTGCTCAGGTTACTGCACTCAAACTTAGCACTGGGTTTGTTGATCAAAGTGCATGGAAGCTCTTCCATCCGCAACATGCACGCTTCTTGAAATGTCATGACCCAAACATGTACAGTAGCGCGCTCCCACCGCTTGCCTTATCAGATCTCTTTACTGGCGGAGGAAACCGTCCGCTTTCCCAACGACGGTCTTGCCACGGGCGAGCTTTGAGTGAGTCATCTTGAAGCCGGGGACTGAAATCCCGGCTGTCAGTTGGATCAGAGGCCAGGAGTTGGGTTCCTTGAAGTGGTGAATTTGGGACCCAGTTTCCCTTTAGCGTGCAAGTTGGGCATGTCTGTAAACAAAAAAGAGCGGTCTTCCTTTGGGGGACCTTTCAAGCATTTTCAAACCACACGGAAAAGGGTTCGAAGAAAAACCGCAGGCGCCCTCCCTGGAGGGTGAGTCCTTTGAACCCCAGGTCGCGCCATCTCTCGCGGCGGGCAGCGACTTGAGAGGCGACTCAGCGGGAGAGGAGTTGTCTTGACTGCTATTGGGTTGGATCTTTAGACTTTAACTTTTTGTGAAATAAAGGTGTTTTCCGCCAACCTCCCAAAAAGTTATTTTTTTTGCAGGGGGGCCAAGAGCAACCAAGTTGTGGCCCTCGTTTTTGTTTTTCTCCGATGTTTGGCGGAGATGGTGTTCAACTGGCACCAAAAGGTGCCACAGATACAGTGAGCCCGCGCCAACCACCGATGTTTGGCAAACTAGGGCAGTGCTTCAAAATGGCTCAGCCGCTTTGAAGGTGCTGCACAAGGATACTTCGGGCTTTCTTCGCTGATCCTTCGCGTTTGCCGAAAGTGGACGACTCAAATCCATGTCAGTCGGGCAAGGGAGCAATGCATTCATCAAACGGTCACTCAATGTAGTGGGATTGCGATAGCTGCTTTGCACCAGACTGCCATTTTCAAGCTGACGTGTAGCTGTGTCCACTTTGTTTGTAGGGGATGGTCACGGTCCTTTCTTTGGGTTTGTGTTTTGGAGGGTGCCCTTTTTCTTGTGCTTTCAACAGGGCTCCTTAAAAAGATACATTTGCAAACATTTGAAACAGGTTGCTTTTTCAACACCAAAATAAAGGGAAACCACCATGTACAAGTTGCAATATTCAGTTGTTTTTCATGTAAGGATGCCTGTTCAATGGAGAAGCTACCGGGCACTCGATCCTGCCATTTCGCGGGTCCCGCGCGTTGAGAAGCGATGTTTTGTGCACGTTGCTGACCCGAGGCTCGCATGTGGACGAGGCTGGCAGTTGAGCAATTGCAAGTGCAGGGCTTGCTCCGGAAAATGCAACTGACAACCAGGAGTCTTATCTCCTAAGCTGTTCTGGGGTAGACTTAGGATACATGCTACATTTTACCAGTGACTCCATGTGAAGCAAACAATAAAATATACATTCTATAACTGGGCCTAACTCTATTCATGTGTTGAAGTCATTGCTTGCTAACCTTTGCGAGTCATACATGGCCCAGAATCAGGTCAAGTGCATCCAGTGACCGAAATCACTGCATGCAAGACGTTTCCGTTTGGTCCCAAATCGAGCTTTCATTGAGCTGAGTTTTGGCATGCCAATGCAGTATGGTTTGCCCAGGTCGAAGTGCGCTCCATTCAGTGACATTTTAGCAGTTCTTTCATTTGGTAGGTTGTTGGTTGGAAAAGGTCTGATTTTGATTGAGACCTATTCCAATGATGCGTGTTGTAGCTGCCCGCTTGTGTGGTGCAAGTTCAGAGTTGGAAGCAGCGACGTGCGGCTACACTTTCAGGCTGCCGGTAGTTGGGTTTGCATTTTTCAGGGTACTCCCCTGAAAATTAGGATGGAACCCACAAAGGGGTGTGTGCCTCTTGGTTTGGTTTACATGGCAGCTGAAAGGAAGCCGCGCATGGTCGGGGTTCCCAAATTTTGAGACGACTTCGATGTCTTTGTGCAGTGCTTGCATGTTTGTTTCCACTCAAAAATAAAGCATGGTAAAGTCCTGAATGTAGAATCAGGGTTCATCGGGTGCCACCTGCTGAAACGCAGGAGCCCACATTGATCCAATGGGCAGGCTTTCAACAGGCCTTGGTTTTCCGAGGCCTTGGTTTTGTTGTCCAAACGATTGTGGGGAAGACCAACAAACACTACCATAGGCGTCATTTTCAGGTTAGTTTGGTTAAAAGTAGATGAGTTCCACTGGTTTAGATGGTTTTTGTTCCCATTTTCCGGGGAAACCCATCTATTTTTCCAAAAGGCCCATGAACACGACGCTCAGTTTGGACGGTGTTGGACTGGATCGGCGGAGAGCCAGGCAAAGCCTGGGGCCCGACATGCGGCGCTGCAGACGGAGGGCAGCCGGCACCTCAGCACCTCAGCTGCGGTCCCTATGCCGTGGGGGATATCCGTCCAGAATTGCGAGAGAAAGGGGCGGCTGAGAGGTGTGGTATGTGCCAAAGCCAGCCTCAGGTTTTGGGCCTCGTGTATGGATCTTGTATGACCTTGGTCTTATTGGAGACTCTTTGGTGGACATCTGATTGATGTCCCGCCATGGTTTTGGGTGGACCACTTGAGTCACCATCAAAACCCGGGTAGTTGGAGGACAAGGGGTGCTCCCAACCATAGGTGCGGCTATCCGCCTGGCTAGTTCTTTACATGGTCCTGGGTGCAAAAATGTTAGTTCCGATCAGTTTTGATGACTGGCTTTGGCTTCGGGAATCGGATTGGGGCTATGACTCATGTGAGGATGTGAAGCCAGCGATGCCCTTAGCAGATTAGGCCTGCCTAGGTGTTTCCAAATGCCACACGTGCGCGCCGGCGCTGGTGATTTGATTTGGGCGCTAGATCGGTCTGCAAATCGAGTATGACGCTTTTTTCGGATTCCCAAGTTATCTTCCCCACCCACAACACACCACCCAATCCACCCCCCACCCCACTCCACCCACCCCACCCCGAGACCTCCCCAGCACAAAGCGAAGCCTTTGGGCAGAGCTTTAAGAGGGGCGCGCCCTATGCGGTATCGCATGTGCAGCTAGAGTTGGTTCTGGGCGTCGGTAGGGGTGCCAGAAGCTTAGTTAGTTAGTGTTCCCCCCCCTCGTCTTTGGAAGCATATGAAGAATTGTGCCAACAGAATCGGGAACTCTTTTTTGCAGTTGTGCCATCCACCCCCGAAATATACGTCTGAATTGTGCCATCTATTCTCCGGGTAGTGTATATGGTTTTTGGAACAAAAGGCAACAACGTCCGCTTCCTCCCAATGGTTGCTTTGGATTGGTGGTTTGGAGCTTAGGGGCCGGTTTCCCAGTAACCCTCTACCAGAACCACGGATTCCAATCGCGGAGCCACCATCCAAACCAACTCGGGCGAGACCTGATGGCTAAACAAGTTCGTGTGGCAGCCCGTGTGTTTCAGCTCTCGAAAATTGGGGCACATCATAAGGATTTGTTGGCCACCCTGCTGATGCACACGCAAACATCAGTGTTTCCTTGATACAACAGACTAATGTATCCGAAGCACACAAGGCCAGCGGCCAGGGCGTAGTATGCTTTGGCACGTAAGGATTCAGTATGTCAACTAACCCATTGTTCCAAGAGTGGTGTGATGAGTTTCCGGCCAGGTTGCGTGAGCCGCAAGTTTGTCAGATGTTTTGTTCATGCGGGCTGGGGGGGAGGGAGGGGAGGGGGAGGGAGGCCAAATAAGCTTTAGGCTTAGTACGGCCTTATTTGGGCTCCCTCCCCTCCCCTCCCTCCATGAATTGTGATGCAAGAGGGTCAGGTTGGTACTTCGGGGCCCGAGGCAGAAAGCCGAGCGACTCCGACTGCCACTACATCATGGGCTTGCGTGGGCCTGACACATGAAAACGGGGCGTCAACCCCGCCTTGGCCAGATGAAGGGGGCTTCTACTAGTTGGTTGATTGGAATCACTGCCGAAAATACTCTAGGTCCCCCAGTAGTGCCCTTTTCAACCCCTTTTTTGGGGGAGGGTTCCCCTTATAAAATAGACCACACAAAAAGGGCACCCTTATTCTAACCTCTCTACTGGAGGACCGGGTGCGGCGCACCTGGCTTGAAAGGAAATCTAGTGCCGGCCTTTGCCTAGCGCTCATTTTGCAGGTGCTGGCAGTGGCACGTAAGCAACTCACAGAAGAAAAGAACGTCACTTGTGTAGGGCTGGCTTCGTGGGGCATCCCCAATGAGATGCTTTTGTTCCACGAAGAATTGCTGCCCGCTGATCTCTTCAGAGAAGACATACAAGATCGCGCACCACATTATACGCTCGCAGGAGAAACAGAGAACTTGAGCAATGAGCTTATTGGCTGGGTTTGCAACAAATATAAGTCCGAGGGTTTTTGTATATACACGGTCTTGGCATCGATGTACAGATGCAGAGAGACTAGGTCTCTCAGCTAGGTGCCCTTTTATTTTCTTCGGTGGAGGGTTCCCCAAAAATAGACTACAGAAAACAAATAGTAGCCTTATTCTAACCTCTCCACTGGAGGATTTAGGAGAGCGATTTGTGGCTTTGTTCGTTTCCGGAAACGCGGCTCTGTCCGTTTCTGGTCGCTTGACGCTTGAGGTCCAAAGTCTCCTGGGCCTTCGTTTGCAACCTGCTGGCGCTGGCCGGGGGGAGGGGGGATGTTGGGGGATCCTTTGCCGATTGAGCCCTTGCAATGTGTCTTGGTCAAAGCATGTTTTCTTGGGGTCAGATGGGTTAGATGGGTTAGCAAGTGGCAATGTATTTGCCCAGTTAGAGAACGGAGTTGATTTAGTTCAGTGGAAGCGGTCATTCTCCGTACAAGGTTTGCATTGGCGCCTGATAAACAAGAGGGCCATCTCTGAAGATATCGCTGGATGCCGCGCTGATCAGATTGACCCCTCGCAGCATCAGGCACGTGCACACATTGAACACAACACACACTCACACAAACTCACCCAAGTGGTTGAAGGCAAGTAATCTCAATAGCTGACTTTATCCCCAAGGTTAAAGCAGTGAAAGGAGTTAGTTCCATTTGAACTGGCAAAACACGTATGGCAACTTTTTTTTTGACAATTATAGCAAGCTTTAGGGACGCACGAATTTGATACCTTTCGGATGAACTCGAGCTCGCCCATGAAATGCAAGCATTGCCTGCCTCAGTGTGCGACAGACAAGTTGTTGTGTTTTATTTTTCTCGCGTGTGTTTATCGGTTTTAGATGGCTTTGTCTAGTCCAACTCAGGTCACATGTTCATATGGGTATGAATCTTATTTAGGGACCCTTTGGTGGACAGCATTTGGGTGATTTGTGGTCCACCAACCGTTTTTTGAGAGAAAGTTCCCCAGAGTTCATTGCCATATGACCCCATGAATAACGTTCATTGCCATATTCTGACCCCATGAATAACGCTCATTGCCATATGACCCCAAGTTCCCCGAGTCTCCGTCTCTGCGGAGGTGGTGATCCTGCTTTGCATCCCGCTACTGTTGTCTTGCTCCAAGCGCAGGACCGTCGGTGGCCGTTCGGTTTCTCGCTGGTTGGATGTGGGAATGAGAAATGGAATGAACCCCTCGAAAAGCCATCCCCTATGAGAATGGACCTGAGAAGTCATCCCCAATGGACCCGATAAGTCATCCCCTATGGAGGGAATGAAGGTTATTAACCATCCCCTATGGTTGCCTTTGAGGGGATCCCGAGGTTCATTCCCAACACCTGGAAGGTCATTGCGTACTGAGCACTAGCAAGGTTTTGGTTTGGCCTTTTGGCCCTGTGGGTTTTCTTCAAGTTTCCAACTTTCAGCTGGTGGTCTAAGTTCGGAGTACATGGATCAGGGCGAAGCATCCAGAAGTTGGACAATCGCCGACCATAGGTGGAGGTTCCGGAACGTTCTCCTAAATGTTGGAAGCTGCTTGAGTTGGCCATTCGTGCATTGCTTCCGTGCTGCTGAAAGCTGGAGAAGTGTTCTTCGCTGTTGTTGGCATGTTTTTAGTGGCTTTTGTTTTGTTGGTTCTGTTCGTGTTTAGTAGGGGGCTGCAAACAACAAGCTGTTTTGCTACCGCACCAATGGTTGGAACGTTCACCACATGCTTTCGGGCAATAGACGACAGCAACAATTGGCACAAAGCCAGGTTGGCATACAGGAGCCCCTCACTTGACCAACAAAGATCGAGGACGAGTGTCCAGAGATGTCCACTGCAGAAAGCTGACTGGAGCAACCATGTCAGTCTCTCGCAGGACCTGGTTTAGATTCCCAGCTGGTGAATCTGCGCAAACATGCGCAAACTATAACCACCTCACCAAGAATCTCTGTGCATGTGGGTGTGTGTGACCGATTTTGGGGCTGCCTTCTACCGAGAAAATTGTGTGAACCCAGTTTGGGACGCGTCAAGAAGCTCTTTAATTTTATTTGTTCCTTGATTACATTAGTCTTGGTTTTCAACATGTAAGACAGAGTCGAGATTGACGTGATGCTATCAAAATAATGTATAACTTTGCACATTTTCCCGATGCATGTGGAACTCACAAGAGCCATTTCCGCGCGTGATACTCTGCAAAATACGAATCATAATCACATACATGCCCGACCACATTGCCCGCTTGCACAGCAACGTGGACTCCAAGGCGAGCTTCGGTCCAAACCGCAAGAAGCTTTTGATTTTTAGATGGACGTGTTGAGTTCTGTTCTCTGTTGAACATGTCAGCTTCCGATCAACTCAGCTCAACTTGCAAGTCAGCAGCTCCTTCTCCGGAGCGCTCCTTCCTCTGGGTTTCTTATCTAGGTCCCCCAGTAGTGCCCTTTAACCAACTTTTTTTGGGGAAGGGTTCCCCTACGAAAATAGACTACAGAAAAAGGGTATACCCTTATTCTAACCTCTCTACTGGGGGACCTAGTTGTGACTCGCGCTTCTGTTTTTGGAGGCCTTTGGGCGCTTCCATGTTCGAGTTCGGCAAGTGCGGACCGGAGAATGCGTCCTACAAGGGAGGCTTTTCCTTCTGAGGCAATCCAGGGCGCGATGGCTGCGCTTGATTCCCGACCCCCTGAAAAATGAAACTCGGGAAGGGCGGTGACCCCTGGAATTCCATGTCTGGTTTCATTTTCCCTGTTAACCCCCCGTCTCTGCCCCTTATGGCAGGGGGATACGAGTTGACAACGTACAAGAGAGGGGAGCTGCGGAACTCACGCGTTGCGCACCTCAAACTGGGAGCCATTGCAAAGCTCAATGGCGGCAGCGTGGAAAAGAGGAAAGAAAAGGGGTGACTGCTGAGGCAAGGGGTGTGTCTAAACATACTGTGGATGCACGAAATCCATTTTGCACCACCTAAGCAACCCTGGTTTCTGATGATTCCCATGAAAATACCAACAAATACTGGTTTGCCATGGTGTCAAAGCGGTGCAGGATTTCGTTCATCCACGGTAGGGGACGCCTGAAATTGGTGGTGTTCCTTTTGTTTCCCTGTCAAAACCAAGCCAAAAGGGGTACCAGTACCATCAACAAAAAGGCAGACAAAGGAGGATTCTCCTCAATGGACACCAAGAAGTTAGCCTGTTTGTCACGACATGCAGTTCACCATTTGCCGCAGGCGCTGTGGTGGGGCGGCCGTATAGAGCATCATGAGAGCATCTCAGGCTTTGGCTATGGACTTGTTGGCTATGGCTCAACAGTCCAGGGACCTGAAAAGGGGAAGGACCCAGCAGCCCTAGGTCCCCTGGATAGGTGCCCTTTTTTAACCCCTTTTTACTAAAATAGACGCTACACAAAAAAGGGTATACCCCTTATTCTAACCTCTCTACTGGAGGACCCAGCCCTTCCGACCAGGTTTTATTTCAGCCCCGTGGGGATTCTTCGTCCGCGAAGATGTGAGACATTGGCGTGGATCTTGGCTCGAGGGACCGCCCTTACTCAGCATTCCAACGAAGTATCAGGCGGGCGGGAGTTCACATGGGCGTTTGGGCTCGCTGGGATCGCCAGGGAATGAGAAATGGCATGACTGTGCGGGAAATCCATTTGCATGCTATGGCTTTCTTCAAGGGAATACTCTTCCGGTTCATTCCCCAACCCAGGTTTTTTACCTGCTGAGCACCGGCAAGATTGGGCACTGACCGAATTGCCACTAGGAAATGAAGGCTACTCGCCAAACTCCAATGTCATTGGGGGTCATAATAAAGTTTGGCCGTGGATCAATACGAACCTGTGCTTATGTGTGAGTGCACCCGATCAGGTGAGCGCGCCAATGCATCTATGGTGCAGAAACATCCTTATCGTGTTGCAATCGACTGGAGAAGTTGCTGTTCAACCTCGATCTTGTACTTCAGGTAAGTTTCTCATCCGCTTTCATTAAGCCAATACGGGTCTCGTGCGTGTTGGGTTTCGCCCCAAGTGAATTGTGATTCGTGAGCCATTCCTGGACGAATGATTTCAATGGCTCACGAATCAATTCAATGCCGTTCATGAGTATTGCTTAGCTTCTCAATTCCTGGACGTTGCACTGTGCTTTCGCCCATTCCACAGCGCCGTACTGGCCAGGACCAATTCGTTTCTACTTCATCACTTCATGTCAGGTCCCGGCCATCAGGCCAAAGCTTTTTAGCCTTTTAGCGTGAAGTGCCTGGATTTGCCATTTCACCCACAGCAAGTTATTCTCTTTTAGCGGGGGATCTGAGGACGCTCTTGCCAAAATAGACCTTTGCAACGATTCGTTAGATCCGATTGGCCGAGCTTTTGTTGGACCTGATTTACCTCATGATTTCAAACCATGTAAGATGTTGGCTTGACACCAGTGATTTGTTTGTTACATTCGGACTTAAGCGATTGGATGAGTCCTTCAATCATTACTCGCCATGTGCTGTTTCAGCAAGGTCGCCCGCGTTTCTGACTCTGGGATAGGGGGAGTCGTTCTAAAGGTGCTTGTAAGGAGTTTAGTATTCGGTGACCATCGGTGTTGGTTGAGGTAGCTCCGCGAAAGATTGCGATAGTAACTTGTTTGTTCGCGAAAGTTTTGCGTAGCTGCATCTTGTAAATCAGTAATATGTGCACAGTTTGTTGTTTGTCTCCTGATAAAGCCTGGTGACGCTACAGTTTGATACCCTGCTTTGCTGGTTAGTGCTCCAGGTGTGCGGGTGTTAGTCGGTGGCTACGTGAGTGATGTTTCGCGAAAGTTCCGCGAAAGGTCCGCGAAAGCCCGCGCGAAAGCGCATTCGATTGCAAAGGGAGGTACTTTCTGAGCTCCGCGCTAGTCAGAGTAGCTTGGTACTGAAAAGTTGCAACTTCAAGCTGGGGCTGCGCGGCTTTCCTGCTGGAACTGCGGAAGTGCATTTCGTGTCCTGGTGCTGAAAAGTTGCGACTTTCCAGCTGGATCCGCGGAAGTGCATGTCATTGTCATGTACTACCCTTGTGATAAAAGTTGCGACATTATTTCGCGTACTAAACCGGTACTTAAAAGCTGCGACTTCCGGACTTGAGCAATGAAAAGTGCACGGCGATGAATCCGCGAAAGATTCGCGAAAGTATCTTTTTCATTCGCGAAGAATGGACGTTTCGAGACGAAGGAATTTAGAACAACAACCTGACATATATAATATATGCGGTGTGGATCTTTTTTCATTGCTTGCTTGGCTTCCTGTTGTGTAGCTTCGGCCACCATGAAGCTTAGACAGTGTGTGTGAGTCCATGTGGCTGTGGGTCAATACCAATGGTACCGTTTTGGGGTAGGTGCACCACCCCTTTTAGTCTATTTTAGTTAGGATTGGGATGTTCACTGGGGGTACGATTTGGATTTTGACCCATGGCCATGTCTTTGCCGGCGGAGGTCTTGCTTCTCATCGCGATGGCCTACTTTGCACTGGTGTCTGCATGCCTCGCGCCACCCTGAGCGGTGAGATCCGGTGAGTCACGGTCTGGTCGGTTTGCTGGTCGGTGACCTGAGGGCTGGGGAGTTGGCAGGTGTTTGGGGTTTTAGATGTTGAATGTGTTTTTTGTTTCATGCTAGGTTCCCCAGTAGTGCCCTTTCTCACCAACTTTTTAGGGGAGGGTTCCCCTACGAAAAGAGACTACAGAAAAAAGTTGGTACCTTGATTCTAACCTCTCCACTGGAGGACCTAGGTGTTTCTTTTTCGTGTGAGCCTGGATCCTCAAGCTACCGCTTAAAAGTAGGTTGGCAAATGTTGTTGGACGCATTGTGCCAAATCAGCCCCCTCATGCCCCATCGTGCAACCGTGTCTTGCTTCACGTCAGTCATACACAGAGTGTTGATCACTTGATTGGCAGGAATCGCTGACTCAGTGGAACTTTGCCGAGTGCTTGGGTATCTGATATCCTGTCTTACAGCCTTGTTTGCCAGAGGTGTGTCCGAATCCAACTGTGGTTTTGACAGCTTGCAAGCGACCTCACCATGCTTGTTGTTGGGAAACATTTTACATTTTTGCTTATTGTGGTTTAGTGCGAAATCCCCACTTAACTGCTAAAATTTAGATTGTTGCTCCCCTTTCAACGTCAACCAAGTCACTGATCTTTGCATGTTGGTTCGTGAAGAAAACGAAAAGTCGGTCCCAGCAGGCCACTTGACGAGGAAATGTGTCTTCCACCCTTCATGAGGGTAAATCGCCGATGGCGAGTCACCCAGATGTTGACCTTCCAAGGACCCGAGATAAATGGGTCTTGCTTTTTTGGGGGCTACCTCCTTGGCGGTTTCAAAGGGAAACCACAAGGTACAAAAGCCCAGATATCCCCAACAGCCCCGGAACCCTCCACGAAAGCTGCCCCGAACTACCCCTTATCGCCTATCCGCGCCTGCCGACCAAATGTCCATAGCTTGCAGCTGGGGAAAAACACACAACCTCCTTTTTTGGGGTTTTAAACTAGGTCCCTCAGTAGTGCCCTTTAACCAACTTTTTTGCGGGGAGGGTTCCCCTATTAAAATAGACTACAGAAAAAGAGAATCGGGCACCCTCTTTCTAACCTCTCTACTGGAGGACCTAGGCAAGTGTTGATCTTGCTTGTCCCTGGTTCTAATGGACACCTCCTCTTATTTTTTGGGTTTAAAGGAAAAGCGCCAGGAAAACCCACCCGTTTTGGGGGGGGGGGGGGGGCGTCCTTGTCGAGACGAGGCACCTGGCCTCTTCTCTCGCTTTCTGAGGCCTTGGCGGTCGCAGAGGTGGCCAGCCCTGTGGGCAAGGCGCGCGGACGCCGTCGGACGGCGGGATACGAAGGGCGAGTGCGATTTTTGAAAGGCGGGTCGTTGAAAGGTCTGCTTTTCCAGTAAGTTGCTGGGTCGAAGAATTGTATTTTTGTTATTTGGCCCGGTTGGAGTTTTAGAGGGAATCGAATCGATCTCACTACTGGTGTTTTTCATTTTTTTTTAGGAAAAACAAAACACGTTTGTGGGAATTCCCTGGGCCAGACATTTAACTGGGCAAATGAAAACGCGAGCTGATCCGGGGGGTAAAGCAAGCGCTTTCTTGGGGATGTGTGAATTGTGATATCGTGCCCGGCCCATCTAGGACGCTGGAACAAACACACACCAGACAGAGAGGCAGAGCGGTAGAGAGAGAGAGAGAGAAAGAGGTGGCTAGAGACGAACTGAGCATGCACACATACACATACACATACACAAGCACACCAACACACAAAGACGTAAACACAAACAAACATACAAACACCCAAACACGCAAACACGCAAGCACACAAACAAAAATCACAACTCACCACACTACACCACACTGCACCGCACCACACCGCACCACACCGCACCGCACCACACCAAGCCCAAAAACGACATAGACAACAAACATATACACACACACACACTCACCCAAGTCACTCTTTGTTCCTTTGGGTCACTTGTGGCTCAAGTCACCTTTTTTGGCCCGTCCATGCAGGGCAAACAAAAAGTTTGGTTATTTTCGGCCCCTCCACTCAGGAAGTGAGTGTACTGTTTGGGTCCATAGTACCCCCTTTGACCTGGCGATACCCAGAGGTGATCTCGCTGCTCGAGGGCATGGAGACGAACATCGTGGCGGAGGGCAAGGCTTGTTGCGGTGAGTTGTTTTTTCTCGTTCAGCAGAAAAACAAAGGTTCCTGGACCTTGCCGGTTGTCCTTCCATGAGGGGACTAAAGCAAACGGAGGGTTGTAGGTCACTAGGTATTGGTTGAAGAAGGAGGCACTGCAGTTTTGCTTAAGAATATTTGTCTATTTTCACCAGTTGGTTTTCAAGGGAACTTATCACTATGGGACATATTTTATATATTTCCCGGGGACTCAAGCAAATGGAGGTGTCCCAAGCTGGCAATTGGGACGATTTGCGAAACGTGCCTGACGCTTTGAATTCAGAGAGAGAGAGAGAGAGAGAGAGAGAGAGAGAGAACCATGAGGTGAGAGGGGGACTAGTCGAAGGTTGATGCAGGGAATCCCACTTTCGTATCATGAAGGTGTCACTTGATTTAACCACAGCCATGTTTGCCGGTTTTAAAGCCTTGCCCAAAAGCACCCTTGGAGGAGCAAGCTGAATTGAGCCATAATGGAGCGGCCAGAAGTGAAGTGGCCGTGAAATAAAACAGCTGATGGGCATTCGGAGTATGATATGCAGGCAGAAACAGTTCTATGCCAAAAGAAATGTTGCTGAGCTTGACTAGGCCAATGCTGATTAGGATCTTCGCAGGGCGGATATTGCAAAGCGACACTGCCATACCTTCTGCATAACTCATCACGAGCTCCCAGATTCGGGTGTAAAACGAGCTTTACTTGATCCGATTCTTAATTCAAGTTTTGGAAGCATGGTAGAACTTGCTGAATACTTGTCGACTTGTTGAACTCTTGCCACAGCTAAATGTTCACAGAGTGGCGACTGGGTGTCGAATTAGTTGATGTACACTGCCTGTCGGACTCCCGGGGTCACATGTTTTTGGTTCTTCAACCTTGCAGACACTTGGCTGTGGTGGTCAAAACCGTTTTGGGATCCCATTTTGGGGGTTTTCGGTGCACCACCATCCAATTGGTGGTTTCCTTGAAGGGGCCCTGGGAAATCATTGCTTCATTCCCCGGTTGGCAGTGGGACAAGGCCATTTTGGGATCCCATTTTGGGGGTTTTCGGTGAATTCACCACCAATTTTAGGACCCATTTTAGTGGTTGGGATGCTCACTGATTTGGAGTTTGACCCATACTTCTCTCCCGGGGGCTGGCAGGCAGAGGATAAGAAGATCGCAGAGTACTCGGCGCTGTGCGAGAAGAGGCCGGGAGGTTCTCAGGTCCCCCAGTGCCCTTTCTCACCCCTTTTTTGGGTTGGGAGGGGAACCCCCTGCAATAGACAAACCAGAAAAAATCATCGGGTACCCTCAGTCTAACCTCTCTACTGGAGGACCTAGTCAACAGAATGTCCGGTTTTGGGTCAATTCCCGGAACAGCTATTTCCCAACGAGGGTACCCTCAACAATGAACATGCCCCAACGAAAAAGCATGATACACTGGACAACCACAGTTGCACACCAGAAACCTTGGTTCGTGGTGGTGAGCCGCAATCATTTTGCCAGGAAGGCGGACCTCTCGTACCAGGCGAGTGGGGAAGGGGGCGTTTTGGTGCGCCAGGTACATTACACCTCTGGTGCATGTTGCCAAGGGATGTTAGGACTTGAACTTTTTTCCAACTAATGGGTTTTCCATTAAACCACTAAAAGTTATTCACTTTTAGCAGGGGAGCAGAAAGCAAGCGAGACATCATGAGGGCTTTTTGTGGCAAGTTTGAAAGGGCCAAATGAGGCGAAATGCACCAGTTAGACAAGGCTGGCTTCAGGGGCCGAATTGCTAGTGGCAGCGGCCCAGATGAAGAGACCCCTGTTTCCTTTTTCCAGGAGGTGTCCGTAGGTGAAATGTGAAGATTCACCACTTTCGGAGAAAACCACCCCCAAATGAATGAACAGGGGTTTGTCAATCCGGGGTCATTTTGTTTGTCGTTTGGCTGAGAAGTTGAGACCCAGAGATTCCGAGTCAGTGTTCCTGGTGTGTGCCGTTGGGTGAACGAGCCAGTTGATCGGTATTTGAGGCAGGCATTCCCATATACCTTACCCATTCTTCCTTCCCTTTTCGAGAGGGTTTCGCTTCAAACAGAAATCAAAGGGGGTCCTTTTTGTTTTTCCATATGCACTGGGCTGGGTTGAGGAAATTTGCAGCATGTAGGCGATGCAAGATCCTTGAATGAGGCTGAGCAGAAGTGACTAGATGTGGTTGTTGCAACGATTCTAAGCGGAGCTGACTTTATGATTTGAAGCTTTATCCATGTCCTGCAGCTGAACAATGCTCAGCATGACCCGGCTGAATTTGCCATGCAATGATGACTGTCCACGCTCCTTAAACAACTGATCCTTGCATGATCCTCGAAGCTGCGTTTGTTTGTTCCTTATTGCACAATTACACGAATCGTGAGCATGCTGTTCATTGTACACAATACATCTTGGATAGGGGCTCTTTCAAGTGGCCTTGTTGTTTCTTTTTCCATAGATTTCATGATTTTGCCTTTTAAGTTAAGGTTTGTTGAAGGGTTCCTTTAGTATAGGAGTTGTTGCCACGGACAATCATTTAGCAAGAACATGCAAGCACTGAACATCGTATCCAAACCACAGTTTCTGCTTTCAAGTGTAAACGCAAGCATGCCCATTCCCGGGTAGAGTGGTGGACAGTCAACGTAGATAGTTTTTTTGCAACCTCTACGCTGGCCAGATCAAGACGGCGAAGACCGACATCGATGAGCTCTCTGCAAGGATCAGCAAGGCCGAAAGCAAGGCAGAGGCTGGGAACTGCACGTGATGGTTTTTCATAGACTCCCCCCCCTGATTTTCTCTAGATAATGCCCTACTGGGGTGTTATTCTTGGCAATGCAGGGGGAGGGGGTTAGGGGGGGGTGTGGATCCAATGACTCGCGTGTGGTTTCTTGAGCTGAAAAAGAACAAGTCACGCGCTAACCTATGTCATCGATGCACATGGCACGCTGAGAATAGCGCCCTTGGCTGCTAGATGGGGCCAAGGCAGCGATCTTTTGAGTGATTCAATAGCTGACCCACAATCAGTTCCTGAAAGATTGGGGGAGAGTCCGACCCACAAATGAAAGCGGCTCTCCATTGCAGCACGGTTTTCTGTAGCACAAGTGGATAACTACTTTTAAAGAACCTTACCCGGCTCCGATGGTTTTGTCCCTTTTCGACCCCTATGCCTACGCCCTTGGGTTTTTGTGGGTCGTGACTTGCTTGAAACTGAAAAAGAACGAATCACCCCGTTCCCAGCCCGTTTTTTGCACCTCGACCCCAGCCCGCTGAGCTCGGCTCTGGCGGTAGCGCGAGGCTGCGACCTCCACCATCCAGGAGACCCAGGAAGGAATCGCCACCGATGAGGCTGACCTCAAGGCGCTCGAAGCTGAGCGAAATCTTGCGCCGATCTCGGACACCGCCAGACGTCTCGGGGATGCCAAAGAAGGACCCGAATTGACCACCCACCTGGCCCGCCTAGCACCTTTGGGATTTTTCTTGGCCAAGGTAGCCTTTTCATCCTGGTTGAAAGGGAGGCCCAAAGCACAAGTGCTGTGTCATCTCGTTCTTCTTTTTGCACACATACCCACCTGGGACCTTTTGGATGCCCAAAACATGTTTCAAATTGACGGGAACACTAGGCATCCACGTTTGGTTGACAATAGCACCAAGCGAAAGTGGTGTGCCCAGAACACAAGTTCACACAGGCACAGACACATGCACAAATGGCAATGAGGCGATGTTTCTGAAGGGAGTACTTTGCCATTCACCTCCCACCATCCCACGGCCTTAGTTACCACCCGCCGCAATACCTGAACCATTGCCCCAGAATAATTTGCTATGTCAAAGGGTTGGGTTACAGGAAATTCTACAGGAAACCAGCTTATTTAGTGTTGTGGGGCCATTTCCTGTAGATTTTCCTGCAACCAAACCCTTTCACTATGGCTTACAAAGGCTCAGGGGGATTCGACATTTTAGGAATGGGTACGGGTGAGAGTGATCCCTTTTAGCCGAGGGCATACTGCTGGCCAGGCGCCATGAATGGAAGGTTGATGACCCTTGGTGTCCAAAAAGCGACCCACAAAAGCGGCTTCGATGATTTCTAGGGCTTCGTTTCAAACCTCGTTCTGTTCAAACACCAGCTGTTTTCTTGGGGTGTTTGGTGGTTTCCTAGAAAGAAGGATCCCTGGAAAGAATGGTTGGAAGCTTCCCTAAAACTTTGGATTCCATCCCCTTAGCCTTTCAGCATTTTAGTGTTTTGTGGGCGATTTCCCTTTAACTCACTACATGTTAAACTTCTAGCGGGGGATCTGAGCCCAGCCCACCGCGGTCCCTGTGATTTGGAGGCTCGGGAGCCCAAAGGTTTTTGGGACAGGCGGCCACGGAAGTGCGAGGCAAGGAGAGCGCCGCCCGGGGCCAAGGGCCGTCTTCACTGGTCTCTCAAATGGTGGATCCCTTTGTAGCTATTTGGCTGTGGCTCAAAAAAGCAAAGAGGTGCCCAAAATGGGTTGCCCGCTCGGTAAGTGGAACATGGACCAAAGCCTGCGGTTTGCCCCTCCGATCGCTTAATTTTGAGCCACACCCTTTTGCCGGCGATCTTTGGACTTTGGATTTTTGGTTGAACGTGGGGTTTTCCATTAGCAACTAAGGTTTTCAGTTGGTGTTCGAAGGACAAGAAGGAAGCCAAGCATGTTGGGGGGGCTGTGTAACCCCCATTTGGCTTGGGAGGTCGGACTCCATGTCTCGTTCCGGCACGGAAAATCCTCGGCTCCGAGGACTTCAAGAAGGCGGAGCAGGAGCTGCTGGACGCGCGCCCCAAGTCACCGGCTTGTTGGGCGCGTCTTGGAACGTGGGGAAAACGGACAGAAGAAAGGAAGGGGGGGGCATGGACATGGGGGAAAATTGGGGGAACTTCAAATTTGGGGGAACATGGGGAACATGGGATGAAACATGGCATGGGGTCATGGACAAGAGCCATAATTATAGGTGTGCACGGTGTGTCTTTTCTTTTTTGGTACCCGCGAAAATGGGTGACGTTCTTTTCGTTTTGTTTGCCTTCAAGCCCCAAAAAGTGGTGGCCTCACAAGAGACACACCCGACGTATGTCTTGGGATCTTCACGGAGAGTGCGGATCAATCAACGCGAAAGACCCTCCCATGGTTGGTAGACGTTGCTGTTGAACTGACGCCCACCGAAGGGTCCCCAATCAGAATTCATCCCTGGTTTTGTATGGCTTTCTTTTAGGCCATGTTAAAAGGGGAAACCAAAGGCAAGGACCGATGATACGGGCCTTCTCAAGTATGGATACTTGAAGGACCCCGACACCCACAATCCCGTGTCCCTGAATGGCAAAGATGCCACAACCGCTTGGGAGCCGCCAAGCGCGCTCAGTGAAGGAACCTTTGAGTTGTGCTCGGCTGGGAGGATGGGCTGATTGGCGAATGCGCGGATGGGCACGAATACCACTGGAACAGATGCGCTATGAGTTAGTGTTATGCGTCAATGAGTATATCTAAAGTATGGAGTCGCGTGTCACCAGGAGAGGAGGAGAGACAGGGCCTACCCCCGGAACGCCTAGGAAACCCTACGGACCCCTAAGGTGGGACCAATTCGTTCCGCGAGGTGTCTGCCACCGTGGAGCGTGCCATGTCGGTGCTGGAGAAGGAGCCCATCCCCGGCCGTCGCACCCCCCCCACCCTTGGTGTGAGGAACGCAGCCCATGCAATGCACAGGATCGTGTCAGATTTGGTGATTGTAGCACTGTGTTCGCTTGGAGAGATGGCTGTGCACGCGTGTGAATTCGAGCAACCGTTGATGTTGAGACTGGCATAGCCTATCAAGCTGGAGCCATGCTGAGACACTGCCGTTTTGACTGGGGGATCCTATGAAGCACGTGTTTCGACAGCGGTTATTTGCCTTTTCGGTATAATGCATTAGGCATACTTCCGAGGGTAGCTTGCAGCAGCCTTTGGTTCGGCATCACAGGTGTTCTCCTGACAATACCCAACAGTTGAGCCTCAGGTTTGTTCCCGGTCAGCACAAGGATCATGAGTTGAGCACGGCCCGTCCCCCCAGATCATTCATTGGCTTGTCGTGTCTTCGTGTCTCTGCAGGCGCCAAAGCGGCTCCGCATTGTGAAAAACGTGTGGTTCCGGTACGTTCTAGGGGTTGATTCCTTGTCCATTCTTTTAAGCCATCGTTCTTTTCAAAAACCAGATTCATTTCCCCAGGGATTTTGGTGGTTTTCTAGAAAGATCCGGATCCCTGGAAAGAATGGCAAAGAAAGTTACCCTAGATACATGACTTCATGCGTGTCATGGCACGGGGGCCAGTGCCTTTGAAGCTTGGGCTTGGCACCGTAGATCACCTGCAGGAGGAGACCAAGGGCAGCCTCCGCCCCAGAGGGCGGAACGGGAGGGCCCAGGCATGCCCAAAGGTTTTAGTGTATGTGTGTGCCGTAGGTTTGTGGATTCGGGTGTGGTTGAGTTTGTGTGTTTGCAGGTTTGTGGGTTTACCTGGTGTGTGTGGTTGTCTATGCGTGTTCACTGCGTTCCCCAGGCAATATGGCATGGAAATTGGTAATAGATCTTAACATGGCACATGTTCACATAAGTGAACCAAATCCAGTAGGAAACTGAAGTCATCACCTGGCCTGAGACCTGGTTACTTTTGTTTGGCATTCGTATCGGGGCTCCACCGTTTTTGTGAGCGCGCAAAATGCCGAGGCGCCTTCGTGCAAGTCCAAGGTGCCAGAGCCCTCGGTGAGAGAGGGAAGGGTTTTGAGGGGCCTGGGGCCTGGGGCTTGGGCCCTTGGGCATTTTCGGAATACCCGACGAAAAAAAAAGGTCTGATGTTTATCCACGGGTATCAGTCACTTTGAGACCGGTGCCACGAATGGACAAATTGAGCCACACTCAAAACGCAAGATGAAGGTTAGTCATAGCGCTAGTCCCAACCAGAAAACAAAGCAGCCTTCAGCTGCCGCCTTTGAAGATCTTTAGATGAGTTTGTTGGACTTTGAAGCATCCTTTCCGCCTTAGGGCGAGTCAGAAGAAGACATCATGGCGCAGTCGCCGTGATTCCGGCCCAGGTCCCCGGACTGCTGAAGGCCATCCAGGCCTGGGGGAATTGGTTGGAGCTGGGCCAAACCGCTCTCCAGGCACCAGGATGCTTGACATGGTATCTGACTCCTGGAGTTTTGTGGGGTTTTTAGACTTTTTGGGGCCTGGCAACTATGCAAGATGGAGAGTTCCATGGATCCACGGAAGTGAGGTGTAGTTACTCGGTTTCAGTGACATTGGAAGGGCATGCACTTTGTATCAGTGTGTTTTCTTTAGACTTTGACAGCCTTTTGTGTGTGTGGTGTTGGCTTGCATGTGTGTTGATAGTGCTGGCGTGTTGGTATTCAATAATTCATGTGTTTGTTGCTGATTTGCTTGTTCAGTTGTTGGTTTTGTTTGTTTGTTTTGTTTTGGTTTGGTTTGGTTTGGTTTGTGTTGTTTGTTTTGTTTTGTTTGTTTGTTTTGTTTTGTTTTGGTTTGGTTTGCTTTGTTGTGTTTGTTTTGTTTTGTAGTTGTTGTGTTTGTTTTGTTTGTTTTGTTTGTTTTTTGTGTTTGTTTGTTTGTTTGGTTGTTTGTTTGTTTGTTTGTTTGTGTCTGTTTGATTGTGTGTTTGTTTCTTTGATTGCTTGTTTGGTGCTTTGTTTTGTATTGCTTAGTGTGTCCCGTGTCGTGTCGGTTTGTGGGTGTGTTGTCTGGTTTGTTGTTGTTTGATTGCTTTTTGGTTTGATTGCCTGTTTGTGTGTTTGTATGTCCTGTAGGTTTGTTTGTGCTTGTTTGCTTGCTTGCTTGTTTGTTTGCTTGTGTATTTGCTTGTTTGCTTGCTTGCTTGCTTGTTTGTTTGCTTGCTTGCTTGTTTGTTTGTTTGCTTGTTTGTTTGCTTGTTTGCTTGCTTGCTTGTTTGCTTGCTTGCTTGCTTGCTCGCTTGCTCGCTTGCTTGCTTGCTTGCTTGCTTGCTTGCTTGTTCGTTCGCTCGCTCGCTCGCTCGTTCGTTTGTTGTTTTTTTCTCGTTTGTTTGTTGTTTGGTTGGTTCGGTTTGGTTTCCAGACTGATATCATTCTGATTCAAAGGAATTCCTCCGCACAGAGGCACCATTAGCGAGCTCAGGGCTTCGGAAGCTCGAGCCAGAGATCCAAGAGCCTGAGGTTGTCTGAATGTATCTCATCTTTCTATAATTTGCATCATTCTGTCAATCGATCAATGTATTTTGGTATATCTGTGTGTGTGTGTTTGTTTCTGTCAGTAAAGCCAGGGATTCGAGATTTTACGGAATCCCTAAGTGGGGGTGGTCCAAGAGAAGGGTTCCCTAAGCATCCCCAGGGAACCCTAAAAAAATCCTAGGGGAACCTCTCCAGAACCCGAAACGGGCTCTTGACTACCCACCCCGTTTGTACCCACCCCCCGACGTGGATTCCACAGAGATTGTTAGTGTCCCTCTCCCTTTTGTCTTTAAACCCAAAGGAAATGCATACCCAGAACCCGAACGCCAGGCCATGATGGATGCATCTATGATTGGCCACCAGGAGCCGAATTTGGAAGCCTCAGGCATGTTCTCAGCTTGCCGCTTGCCTGCGGTAGTTGCAAATTAGAAAGAGCGGCAAGTCGAGCTCCATGGCTTCTTGGCTAATTTGATTGGATCTTTGGACAACTTTTTGGTTGACACTTTGTGGATGTTCCATTGAACTCACAAAAGCTAAACTTTTTGCACCAGCTTGGTATTTCAGCATGAGAGGTACTGTCTCTTCCGTTCGCACAATGTCCTTCCCGGAAGCATGTGCCGCAGTCTGAGATGATTTGAGTTTGTCTTTTGTTTGGGGATTATCAACATGTTGTCGTTTTTCGTTTTCCCGTTGGTTTCCATGAAAAACCAACCAAAAAAGGGTCCCCTGAGAAAAGACACATCCATTTATAATTGGGAGTCCCAACCGCCCGTATCCTTTACCGATGTCATAGAATGATTGCCTTGGTCCATGGGTAAGGTGGCCGCGAAGGCATTGGATAAAACGAAACCTCATATGACCATGGGTCAAAAGCACGTACCCCCAGTGAACATCCCAATTCCCACTAAAAGAAACGAAAATGGGTGGTGCGCCTGCCCCAAAATGATACCATTGGTTTTGACCCACAGCCATACATGTCAACCTTATAATCATGCTCAGGATTGATGCCAGAAGCCATTCCGGTACTTATGGGCTTTCTTTTGAGGACTTGTTTTTTTTTGGTTTTTCTCCGGGTGATTGAGGAAAGCACAAAACAGCCAACCATGCTGGGTGTTCCCGTATGTACAACTAACACACCTACATCAATCAAAATTAGTGTATAAAGCTTAGGCCCCGTTGTGACCTTTTGGCTTTGATCTGCTACTCTCTGAGCATGCCCAAAGCCAAACAACTAGAAAACTGTCTGGATGTGCTGCTTGTGAATTTGCCCAGTTCTTCCCCCTGTTGGTCCTTTTATGTTTTATTGCAGCACTTTGTGTTAATATTCTACAGGGCTGGATCTACAGAAGCCACATCCAAACCGTTTTCTGGGAAATCGGATGATGGATATTAGTTACCGGAGCAGTTTGTCTATTTGGGGTTCAACTCCCAACATTTATCCGAGGCTCGGAAAGCGTGCAATGACACCCCACCAAAATTCAAAACTCATGCCTTGAGCACCTCGGGAAGAACCGAGCCGTGCCGTGAAAGGGATGCTGTGTCCGAGAAAGCATGGGCATGGCTATGATTTTGAATGGGAAGTAACCTCAACATGGTTGGACAAAACCTCTTAACACGTGTGTTTGTCCACCAAAGGGTCCAAGCGATTCTGAGATTCATCCCATGTGCTTGTCACTATCACGTTCTGAAAGGAAATGCACGACCTCCAAACCGCTATCCCCAACGACAAATGGGTCCGTCTTCTTTAGCGGACCCCCCCAAAACTGATGGTTTTCCCGTTGGTTTCAATTGAAGAGCCACAAAACAAGGTACCTTTAAAAGACAGACCCAAATGGAGTATGCAACAGAATGCAGGCCATATTTTACCTTCTGGGTAGTGGTTTTGGGGGTAGGGAACTTGGTTGGATCTTTAGACTTTCCACTTGTTGGTTGAAATCATTAGGGGTTGTCAAAACTACCCCCCCAAAAAGTTAAACTCTCTCTCTCTCTCACACTTTTTGCAGGGGCGGTCGTTGCAGCAGCCAAGGGAACAAAAACCGGGGGCTATGGTGAGGGGGGGCTATCCCGTGGCCTTATTTTTCGGGCTTATCCTTGGGTTATAATGGGCTTATCCAGGCCCCCATAGCCCCCCCGGAGATTCCGTGATCAAAAATACCAACGGCCGCATGCCGCTTTTCTCGGAATCTGAAGCCTTGCAGGACGCCAAGACGCTCACAGCCTTGGTGCAGGCATGGCTTCGCGAGATCGAGAAGATTGCGAGACCTCCAGACCGGGGGTAAAGGGAAACGGGCCGTCATTTTTATGGCCAGGTGGTACAGTAGGGGATCTTCGGATTTTTGACTTGTTGGTTGACACTTTTGTTAGACCCACAAAAAGTGAACGACTATGCAAAACGTGTTGCAGAGAGTTCAAGTGCAGCAAGGTTTTGGGGTATTCCAGATATTTCAGGCTCCGTTTTCGCCGTGCACTGCTTGGACAAATAGAAACGCGCGACGCGACAAACGGGCTGTGCTTGTGTTTCAGGACTCGGATGAACAACCCGAGCCTGCCGTCGGGCCCTGAGTCTGAACCTTTTTCAAGGGTACCTGTGTGGAAAACGCACCTTCTTGGAGTTCCGAGTGCACAGTTTGCTGACGCAAACCCTATAAATATAGGTGGAAAGTGTACAGCCTTAGCTCGTACAGCCTTAGCTCAACGCAGCTTCCATTTGGAACTTGGTCAATCAGGTGTTGGATGGCTTGTCAAGTTTTTCAGCAACTGCCTGCCTTTTGTGTCGGTTGTGATTCAAAAAGGCAACCTTCACATGTGGTTTCGAGTGGGTGCTGGTTGACTTGCCGTGATCCGAACCACTTCCTTTACGGATCCGTGCGCGAGCCTATAGACATACCTGGGCTTGTTTCTCAAATCGGGGGACACCACACGTGGTGGTCCTGCTGTTGGCTTCCCTTTAAATCAAGGTGAAAGGGGTACTGAGTACCCTCCAAAAAAAGACATGTTCAACAGGGAGAGATTGGGTATGATCAGTGGATGCAACTATGTTCAAGGTTGATCCATATTCCGTTCGGCCCCAAAATGACCATGGGCAACTTTTCCCATGTGGTGAAAGTCATATCTTGTTTGGTGGTTTCCCTAATGGTCACCCCATGTACGGACCTTTTGATCAACCACATCGACGCCCGGCACAAACTCCACGCTGAGGCCTACAAGGCCAAGAGCCACTTGGCAGTTGATGGTCAGACGGTCAGAAAAGGCAGTTTTCAGTGCTGTGGGATCCTTCCATTTGCTGAAATGAATATATTTTTGGTTGTTCTGTTGGTTTTAAAGTGGATCTACAAACGACTGGACTTGTTTCGTACCTTTTTTTTGGTTTTCTTCGGTGGACTCAAGGAAACGGAAGGACCTGGTTTGTCTTGAGCCATGTTATTCGCGAAAGACGGAGCAAGCTCAAACAAAACCTTTGGGGGGAGCACACGGCAAAAGCCGCTGGCTGTGCAGTATCGCTTCATAGCGGGTTGTGCTGCTTGATTCCGTTCCTCAGCACCGTGAGTGAGTGTAAACTGCCGGATTTGAGTCTGGCCCGGTCGATGGGATTTGTCCAGAGAGAATGGAAGCCCTTCCTTCTTGAAGGTTAACAATGTGTGTTTGGGTACGGGGGCCCAGCCACATATTAGGCATAGAAGGTATGGATGACTCACCACTGCCAGAGGGATACCAGCACCTTGGCCCTTGGACTGCAGATGACCGCATTAGGGTCAAGCAGCTGCCGCATGGATTCGGTTGCTTGGCGGTGTGCTGGTTTGGAGGTTTGGGGATTGCGCATGCAAGCTGGACCATACACATTCCCCTCACTCTAGGAGCTTGAGTCACAGAAACCAACTCGAGGAAGAAAACAAGAAGCATGCTCCGGGTGTGGGATAGGGGTCAGCCCTTATTGCGTGCTACGTATTTGACTGGAAGGCTTTTACACAGTGTTTTTGCACGATCAGCCGTGCCATAGTTAGCTTTCGAGCTCTGATCTAGAGAGGCATCTGAGTTGCGTGGTTCTAGGTTGACGTGTTTTGCAACTCGTTGCTTTGCCTTAGGCTTCTTCCTTTCCGGCATTGGTTGCGGGGGTTGAGGGAGGCATGGTGACTTCAGGAGTCTTCGGTGTTAGCCCACACTCCCATGGATGTTCAAAGCAAATGTTCGTTGCACAAGTTCTAGTACACGGGTTCCGATCACGGGACAATCAGGCACTGCAGAATACACTATTATGTGCTAGAATCCCTATTCTTAGAATCCATTCAACATGTCACCAACAAAAATCAGAAATTGAAGGCCATGAAGGTTAGACATCCCAAAACACAAGTCGGAAATTGAAGACCATGACTCCTCCCATGAAATTCTCCCGGAGATCTCTGTGACCCAGGCGGTGGCATCACGGAGATGCTGGAGGACATGCTGGACAAGTCCAAGGCCCGACTTGACTCGACCTCGTGCGGTTGAACAGAAATTTATTTGAAATCCCGGGGGCGTTGTGCTGGATTCTGCTGGGGACCAAAATCCGGTTAGCTTTATCTAGGTTTCCCAGTAGTGCCCTTTTACCCTTTTTTGGGGGAGGGAGGACCTAGTTATTCTCCAACGAAAAACCGGGCTGGAGTAGTACTTCGGCCAGCGCAGAAGCATTATGGTGTTTTGTAACAAAAGGGTGGTGTTTTCCGGAGGACATGTCTGCATTTACTTAAGAATGTGTGTTGTATTGTCCCCTGTTGGTTTTGAAAATAATCCATCACTATAATGGAAAATGTGTTTGTTGTATGTTCTTGGCTTATAAGAGTATTTTTTGTGATTTTGCCCTTTTGGTTTTAAAGAGAATTTATCTCTCATCTATCACTCATGGCTCAATACGCAAATGGAAGCAACTTGACCACAGTTTCGCTTGGCCAGCAGCACCCCTCTCCCCCCCACCCGCCGTTCGTTTTGTCGCGCCCAGGAAGAGGTCACCGAGCTGCGAAAGAAGGAGGCGGAGGCCAAGCACAGCTTCGAGATGCTGGCGCAGTCGCTGCAGGACGCGCGTGAGTTGGTAATTCGTCCCACGCGCTGCCTGGAGAGATCTCCTTGTGACCCCCCAAAAACTTGGGGTGATTGCCTGGAGTCTTTCTTCCGACACTTAAAAATTGGGGTCATTGCCCGAACGAAAGGCCGTGGGCCCATGTTTGAAGGGTGGAGACGACAAGGAGGTCGGTGTGAAGAGAAACCGAAAGGACAGTTTCCTCCATTTCATCATATCCCCAAGATAACACCCTTGCCTGATGGTCTTTCATTGAGATTCATTCATAGTGACAAGTTGTTTCAAACACCAGCCAATTTCTCCGGGAACCATTCGACAGACAATAGCAGGCTCACACAGAATTGTGGGTGTCTATATTCAGATTCAGGCACTGCTGCAAAAGAGTCAAACATCACATTTGGACACATTTTTCGCCGAGCTCGCCGATCCAGGCGAAGGAGTGATTCGGCCCATTGTGGTCTTTTGACGATTCCTTTCCAGTTAGTGAAGTATAGTTCCTGTATTTACAGTTTGGGGATTCCTCATGACCAGTTTTGTTCTTTTTCATCGCCAGCCATTTTCCCTCGGTGTTTGGCCCTGATTGGTTGTTTTGTTTATGGCCTTTGCCAAATGGAGAGCAATAATTAAACTTCTTTACATGAGTTAAGTACGTGTTCATTATTCTCGCCCATTAGTTCTTCATATACCTGCAGCACTGGCTAATTTGAAGGTAGGGAAATGCAGGAAGCAGTCCCAACCGCCCTTTGGGTTTGTTGCATTCGATAGACTCATTGAATACCATTTGTCGGCCATGGCCCATAGGCGCCCTTTTTAGGTTAGGTGGGTTAGATATAGACGGGTTCCACTGCTTCAGATGGGTTTTCCTCCATTCCCAGCGCCTATGGTCATGGCGCGTTTGTGCCATAGGAATCGGATGGCACACGAACCCAGACCCAAGGGCTGGCTTCTCGTTTCTTTTGGAAGGGGTTTCCTTCAACATTGACGGCCGAAAGCGGGGTGCCCTTATGGTCTGGGTGAATGACTTGGACTTGTTCTCTTCCTTTGCCGGTCAAATAGGCTTTCAGGTCCTATGCCGCCAACAAGCTGTCTCAGTATGTCTTTCAAAGGGGACCCCAAGCGGACGGCTGCCCTCTAGTTTCGCCTTAAAGTAACCCACATGAGGGAAACCTCAAACAATACGACACCATCCCCCCTATGTCGAATCGCTCTTTCTGCCTTCTCGAATCTGTGATGTGCTTTATACCCTGTCGATTCAGGGTAGCTTTTGATACACATGTCTATGCACAGATTTAATTACACGCACACAACAAATACACAAGTCCCTTTCAAGAGTCAGGCTTTGTGTTCTGGACCAGGCTACCTTTGGGGAATGGCTCCTCAGTTCTAGGATCTCTGTTGAACTATGTTGAACTGATTTCATATAGGGTTTACCATGGACGGGAAGCAGACGTGTTGTGAGATAGTCTCATTTGCATTCCCTGATTCCCAGTCGTGTTATTCCCAGTTTCCCCTTGTTTGGGGTGGGCGTTTCCCTTGAAGTCTGGGTACTGGAATAACGCATGTGTTGTTGTTTTTTCTTGCTTTTGTTCACCTAAAGGAAGCCCACAGGGGACGGATTTGCTTTCACACACTTTCCGCGCGCCCAAAGCGTTTCAACTGTTTTGCACCGGGCTCCACTTTTCGATTCACCCAAGTTGGACTTAAACCCAGTCGTTCATTTCCCCCAAAAGGAGGACCCCTGGGTTGCCGGAGTCGCGATGACCCTGAACAAATGGGTCGATGACCCCGTGTTTTGGTCATGACCAACCATTTTTAGAGGGTCAGAAGGGGGAAATGAAGGACTGGGTCTCTGCGTCTAACTTGGGTTCCAAAAGTGGAGCCCTGGGTTTGCGGTTCCTTCGAAAGGACCAGGTGAAGTTTGCCCAGCAAGCCCTCGAGAAGGCCCAGAAGACCCAGGCCAGAACGCGCAGAACACGTTCGAGCGATCGACCGTGGAGTCCATGAGAGGCGTTTAAGCAGGCTTCCGAAGCTAAAGCGGGGTCCCTTTCAAACTTCCAGTCCAGATCCATCTACCTTTTGCTTTTTGGGGCCACCAAGGGCTTGCCACCCTTCAAGATCCGAAAAGCATTTGGGCGAACTGGGATCACTGCCTGAGTTCATGGACTTTATACTTTTAGGGAAGACCATTTGAGTGGCAAAGAGGTAGTTTCTGAACATTTGTTGAGCCATCCACTTAGGTAGTGTGAAAAGGGGTTCTGTTTCAAATGTCTCTACCGGATGTTGAGGAATTGAGGATCTGGGAGTAAAGCTGGGATGAGCTATTGTGTTGACTCTTTGTTTTGGGAAACAAAGTCAGACGCTTGGGTTTCCTTGAAACCAATAAGTGACTTTGACAACTGTAAAATCATGGGGCCGCCAGCAAAACGCTGGATTTGGCCCATCTATCGAAGGGTTCCCTTATTTCCGTGTTTAACCTTTTTGTGTTGGTTCGAAAGTAGGCAAGGTCAACCAAGACCCCTTGTTCGCTTGGCAGCTGGGAAAACAGCACCTTCCTTGAGAGACAAGATCTTAGATCCCTCCTAACAACGCCTTTCTCTTTCAGCTTTCAATGGAGATTGAAAGCTAGAGCTGGTTTTTTCTGTTCAGGCGGCTACGCCTTTCGAGTGATGACCAACAGTGGACCCCTGACCATTGGGCCCAACGTGCTGCGGGATGACATTGGGTCGCAGGCGATGAAATCGACCCTCCTTCCGGGCCCAAGGCAAACCGTACATCGGACCATCAGACGTCAGCAAAATGGTTGGGTGCATGTTGTGTTTTTGCTTGGGGGGGCGACATTCTCAATGTTCCTTCCGGTTTCCCGAGAAAAAAGAACGTGAGCAGACCAGGAGTTCTAGGCTCCCTTATGGTTTTGGAGAAGCACAAACGCAGCTGAAGAGGGCGAAGCGGGCATGGCCAGTGATCCAAGCGGCTCATTTCTAGGCGGAGCAGAGCCGCATGAAGGCGGATGCAGCCAAGGACTGGACCGTCCGCCGCGCCGCCCGGGGGGGGGGGGGGGTAGCCATTGCCATTTGGCTGTGGGTCAAAACCAATGCTTTTGGTACGTAGGTGCACCACCCATTTTAGTCTATTTTAGCGGGAATTGGGATGTTCACTGAAAATACGGGATTTTGACCCATGGCCATTTGTTTTGTGGCTCGGAACTCCTTTTGGTGGGTGTTCACGGGAAGACGAAAGGACCAACCATATGCAGGAAGCACTATATGGGGGAACATACGTGTCCTTGTTGGTTGCTCCTATGGCTGGCTCGTCTCATTTTCGAGGGCACCCCCGATTGGTTGCTTTTAGCGGACAGCCAAAAGGACAACCACCAAAACATCATCATTGCAGGGTTTCCTAGGTGGTGCTGGATTTTGTTCACCCTGGACCCCCCAAGGGGGGCTATGGGCAGGGGGGGCTATCCCTTATTAAGCCCTTGATAAGGCCTTATTAAGGCCTTCTCCTTGGGTTATCCTGGGTTATTAAGGCCTTATTATGTGCTTATCCAGGGATAGCCCCCCCCCCCATAGCCCCCCCGAAGATTCCATGATCCAAAATACCACCGACCGCATGCCGCTTTTGGGGTCTGAAGCCTTGCACGCCACGCTCGCCCTTTCCCAGGTGCAGGTATCAGGTATCAGGTAACCTTGGCACGAGCCGTCCATCGAAGCAGCTGGCTCATTTCCTCGCAGGACTTGGAGCAGACCCAAGGCTCGCTGGCGGAGGATGAGAAGACCCTGGGCCCGGAGCCCAGATGGTGTGCCTGGTCCTTGGGGAGCAGACCACAGACGTTTTTTGTTTCTTTTTTTTTTGTTATATTATATATATATATATATGTATATGTGTTTTTTTCCTCCGCTGGCTGGTTTTATATAAAGGTAATCTATCACTATGACTTTCTAGAGGTCTTAAGCACATGGAGGTTATCTATTTTGCCCCAGAGCAACGAGCAAACGAGCCGCTTAGGAGGTTTTTGTGCAGCCATGTTGGATGTGGCACGTGAGCCGGGGTCAATATTCCCATCATTCCAATTTAGCCCAGACTGCATCACACAAACGCTGCATGTTTTCGGTTGGATTACCAAGGGGACTGCCAACAAATGCCCCTTCAAGATGGGGTGTGAGCCCTTGTATTGCCCAGCTGTGGCTCGACGTCCTCGGGCATGTTGATCAGGTCTTTTTTTCCGGGACAACTGGATTCTCACTTGGGTGTGGCTCCAAAAGTCAAACAGGAGGGCCAACCGCAGGTTTTGGTCCATGTTTCCACTTACACGGGTTCCATGTTAAAAAGGTTTTTTGACTCACAGCCACTTTACCTTCTGATCATGTTTAGAAGATATTAAATGGGGCAAGCTGCTTTGTGTCAATTTCCACGACCTTTTGACTCACGGCTTCCCGTGTTTGAGTTTGGTTTCCCGCAAAAGCCAAGTTCGTGTGGCAGGCAGAGGGTCCCTTGAAGAGAAAAGTAGTGATCTTCCTGGTACTCCCACAGATGCTTTCTGTTTAAGGACACGGAAGGACACGTAAAACTTTCCTCCAGGTCCCAGAAGGGACTTTGGGCCAGTCAGTTCAAATCGCCACGGATAAACTGGATCTAGGTCTCACCAGCTGCCATTTTTGAACGGGCTGCTCAAGCTGCCTTGACCCAGAGCCTGTACATGTGCAGGTGAGCAACGTCCACTCCAGGGGATAATCCCAGCCATACATGGACACAGCTGCCTTGTTAATGCCTTACGTGGTGCTGGGTAGATGATTTTAATACCAGGTGTTGATTGTGACTCAGGTGGCGCAAGCAAAACCTTCACATGTGTCGCGGAGCGTGAGCGAAGACACGCGCCGCGTTCGCCCAAGCGGGGCGAAAGCAACGTGAAACGACAAGCAAATCATCGCACGGTTAGGCCATGGCTCGCGTTGCAGAGACTTCGGTGTCAATTTTGAGGCCCTCCCCCCCAGAAAAGGAAAGTAAAGATGGTAGGTTCCCTTTTTGGTTTCCATTAAAACCGCCAAAACCGGGTACTGTTGGAAAACCCAAAAAAATACGGACACCCCGCCCGGGCTTTTGCTTTGCTCAGGCGACTTCACGCTGGACTGCAAGTCCGAGGCGCAGTGAGTGGCCAATCCGTGTGGGTGCAATTCGTGGGCGAAGAAGCTGTCACCTCCTAGGTTCCCAAGTATTGCCAGACTCGGGGCCTTGCACTGTGTGTTGCGGACCGGTGCCGGTTGGGGTTTGGATGCTATATGATCTAAAGAGTTTTCTCCCGCTGGCTGGGGATTTTTTCCAGTCCCCCGGGCAAGCAAGCAAGCAAGCAAGCAATGAGGCAGCCTAAGCCCCCCCCCGGCAGACTTGAAACACCCCTACACCTGCCCCGACCCATCAGACCCTTAACGCACCCCAAACCTACCCTTCACCTACCTTTAACCGCTCTAAACGTACCAAACGTGCCTTGAACCCTAAAAACGCACACCTAAACACCCGATCCGAAACCTCACAAAACCCGCCTTTGTCCTCAGCTCAACCAACCCAACCAACCCAAACTCCATCTTAACCCACCCTAGACCAATCCTAAACCAACCCACCTAAAGCAGCCGCAAGCACACCCTAGACCAGCCTTAAGCCACGTCTAAGCCATAAACCCACAACTCTGAACCCCCACGCCCACCCAAACCACCTCACACCCACCCCGAACCTAACTTAAACTAAGGCACCCGCCAAGTATCCTCGTGAAGGTGGCGGTTCATGCACCAAGGATGTTGCATGACGGTAACCCCAAACGCACCCCTCAAACCTCAACCTACCCAACGCCTACCCTCAGCCTAGGACGTTGGACCGACCTTGAACCCCGGAAACTTCTAACCCCTGCTTCTACTAGAGCTACCCGCAGCACGTGTGGTTCGCCCAGAAGCACGTTGTTGCACTTCCTGGCTTGACTTGACCTATTTAGGGTTCAGGTGTTCGGTTCACTTGCCCTCAAATCCCCTCGTCTAGGGTTTAGTTTTGGGTTTAAGTTGCCCTCAAACCTTAACTTTAAGCAGACCACCCGTTTAGGGTTTGGTTTTGGGGCTTAACTTGCCCTCAAACCCACTTTACGGCCCAGGTTTAGGGTTCAGGTGCGAGCTTGCTTGTTAAACAAATCTCCAAGCACTTTGGGTCTTTGACTCGGAGGGGAAATATCCCTTGACTTTTTTGCTCTTAAGCAAACCAAAGCAATCCGTGAACGTGTCGCTGCTCCATTTCCAAACGGAGAGACAAGCCTCACGCTGTCCCGAGTTGCTCGGACCCCAACCAAACACGCGCCAAACCCACCCTAAACCAGGCCCGCCTTGAAACCCCAACCACCCCAAACCCCAAGCGCGCCCTAGCCCCACTTTAAACCACTCCACAGTTGACCAGAAAATGAAACGGATTAACATGTCCAAAGCGCTGGGAAAAGCCAAAAAAGGTTGGCCTTACGGTTTTGGCTCGCACAAGGTTCAACACGCTTACAAACGTCATTACAATGTCCTTGAAGAGGGCTGTGAATAATGGAAGAGATGCGTCCAAGGCCCTTTTTCAGTATGTTTGCCACAATCTAATTGCAGAAATGCATTGAAGGCAGGTAAACATTCAAATGTGTTAGCATAAGTTCTCCTGCTTGCCTTCGGTTGGGGTTTTATTCAAATGGAACCAGGAAAACACACATCTGGAACTTTTCCTTTCCTTAAGGGAGTTGCCAGCCCCTACGACAGCTGGGTGAAAAATGGCAGAATTGTTTAATGGCTCTTCATCTCCAAAAAGCTCAGACGACGGGAATTGTGGCATCTACTTGTCACCAGTTGATGTGGAAGTTCTTGAAAAGACTCGTTGTGGTCCGTGGAAACCCGACCTTTGCCTCTGGAGCTTCAGGCGGCGGAGTATGAGGAGGGCAGCAAGAGCCGCGGCCAGGAGTTGGAGGCTGCGGGTCTTCGACGGGTGTGTTTGGACGAGCCTCGCGGACTTTGGTCACTTGGGTATGGGTCAAAAAGATGAAAGAAAATGGCAACCTGGAAAATGGAACCAATTATAAAACCTGCGGTTTGCCCTAGCGCTTTAATTTTGAGCCCGCACCCGCTTGTTGGGTTTGGACCATTTTGGTGGTAAATAATAACTTTGGTTGCTTTTTTAGGCCGGTCCACGTAGCCAGCGAGCCGAGGACGAAGTGTCCGAATCAATCAATCCATCAACCAAGCAAGCAACCAACCAACCAAGCAACCAACCAAGCAACCAAGCAAGCAAGCAACCAACCAACCAACCAACCAAGCAACCAACCAACCGACCAACCAACCCACCAACCAAGCAAGCAACCAACCAAGCAACCAACCAACCAACCAACCAACCAAGCAAGCAAGCAACCAACCAAGCAACCAAGCAAGCAACCAAGCAACCAACCAACCAACCCACCAACCAAGCAAGCAACCAACCAAGCAACCAAGCAACCAACCTGGGAAAATCAGAGACTAATCTCTGCTAATCAACCAAGGCAGCAAATGCACCTTTGTCATCTTGAGCCATGCAATGGTAATCAGTATGAATTACATCCAAGTGGGAATGCATGGTGTACTTTCGCACGCCCCCTTGGATTAATGGAAAATGTGGAATTAATCCACACTCCACTAGCACAAATGCATTCCAAAGAATGCCAAGCTGCCTTGAAATCTTTTCTCTCTGCAAAATGTCTATGCAAAACGGGTGACCTAATCATCACCAAAAGAATTGCAATGCTGGGAAATGCACAAGGACAAGTGGTTGAATGTATTGTGGACTCGAATCACAGACAGAATGTGTTCCAAGAGTATCGCCTCCAGAATCACCAGAAAACGTCCTCTCAATGTATTGGTGTCATAGATGAATCCAAACCAAAAGTAAACTGTCATCTACAGTAATGTTGTAACTGTACCTCCACACAAATGCCGAAAACTGAATCACAAATGAAGTGGCAAATCGAACCAGGCAAAATCGCGATATCCAATGAACATAGAATCTCAATGCAAATCCAGTGTGGAATAAATGCATCCAAATCGGTGCCTGGCCAGAATCGAAATCCCAGCTCCACCAATGCTGAATCACAGCTTCGCTCTGTAATATGAATCTACCAGTGACTTGGGAATCTCCTGGTAGTCGCCCATGAATTTGTCCAATGAAGTCTTCCAGGTCTTGGGAATGAACATGTGGTAATCCCGGTACCAATGGGAATTGCTTTGCTGCAATGAATTGGCAGCGAGCATCAATTCCCCAATCTGGGCCTTGATATTGAATCCGGCCATGGAGCAAATCTCCTGCATCGCCAAGCTGTCTCTTGAATCCCAAATGTAATCCTTGAAGTGAATGATGGGGTCAATGTGAGACCTCACAAATACGTGAGTAAATGAATGCCTCATGAAATCAAGAAATCGCTGCGAATGTGGCCTGAATCCAATCACCACTGGTGCGTCCGCCAAATACTGAATCAATCTGTTCTTTGCATCACCCTCTGGTGCAAATGATCGCTCATAGCTGAATGAATACAGAAAGAATAGCAAAGACGAACGCGGGCTCAAATGGAATCCAGTAAACTGACTGTTCCAGAAACAATGTGAAGCAAGAATTGCAAATGTTCCCTTCATAGCCTCAGGAATGTTACTGGCACGGCCCTCAAAAATCCTCTTCAAATGGTTCCACATTGCTGAAGGCATGGTGAAATACAGCATGAATGGCAACATGCAAAAGTTCAAATGTTGCAAATTCCAATTGGGGTTGAATGGAATCAATCTCTCCACCCTTGGTGGGAATTGTAGCCACAAATGCCTCTCAAATGGAGTATAGGACATACTCCCAGCCGCAATGTTTGGAATGATCCTGATCAGAATCTGCGCACTCCAGGCATCGTCCGCGAATCGGTTCATGAAAATAAAATCCTGGAACCCAAATTGTTCCTGTTGCTGGCCGCTGAATAGAATCTGCCACAACATCGTGGCCGTAATGAATGCCTTGTATTCCGAAAAATTCGTGCGCTCCATCTTCAAATCTCTTGCGAGAATCCGGTGGAAATACTGTCGCGTCAAATTCCGGAATGCGGGCTGTCCATCGCATCGGTCGAAGTAAATGCACACCGAAATGTCAGTCAGAATGTTGAGCAAAACAAATGTTGCAGTCATGCATGAAATGGCTTCGAATTCACTCGTGGCAAAATGTCTTGACTACTGACTAAGTGAAACAGAATCATGTTGACTATCTACTACCTGAAGGGCAAATCCCTAATGTGATGTTATGCCTCTGCAAAATTGCCTTGGCAACATACTTGGTTAAAATGTCAGATGGGTTGAGGGTTCCCGGAATCTTCTTAATCACCAGGGTCCCAGAGGAAACCAGCTCCTGGACAAACAGAAATCGCAATTGGACATGTTTGGTTTTCCGGGATGCCCCAAATCTGACAGCCATGCTCTTGCCTGCAGTTGAATCGGTAAACAGAATGATGTTCACCTTGGGAGCCACAAGGGTTTCCAGAATCAAAGATTTAATGAATAGGGCCTCGGCCGCACCACTTCCAATAGCATAAAGTTCGGCTTCCCCACTTGACAAGGCAATGGTGGCCTGTGTTCTGCTGTGTGCTGAAATGTTGATGCCGAGAATGTTCAATGCTACTCCTGATGTGGACCTCCTGGAATCGGTGCAACCTGCCCAATCGCTGTCCACATAGACCTTTATGTCCAATGATTTCACCTGTCTTCCAATCCGGAAATCAGGTCTCATAACATGGACATAATCCTTGGTTCCACTCAGGTACCTCAACAATGTCTTCAACTTAATCTTGTGCACCTCAGTGGGAGCAACCAATCCTCGTGACAACTCCTTAACAGCATACATGATGTCAACACGCAATGCTGCAAGCCACAACAATTGTCCAACCAATCTCCTATACAATTTATGCTCTTGCGAATTCAACAATTCGTTGTCAAGCAACTTCCGCAATGAATCTCCTCCTGGCGTCTGAGCCGGCTTGCTCTTGGTCATGCCATAGGAATCCAGCATGCGGTCAATGTAATCAGGAGACATGAACAATTCCATGGAATCTGATGTTCGGCGAATCTGACGTCCCAAGAAGGAGACTGTCTTACCTTCACTCAATTCACCTGTCTGCCGAATCAGAAGCACCTTCTTCAAATCTTGCATCACCTCATCAATGTCACGTCGCTCACCTACAAACATCAAATCATCGACATAGACCAATGCCCACAATTTCTTGGTCTTGTGTCGGTACAAATTCGGATCTGACTTCAAACGCTCAAATCCCGCGTCAAGCATGGTCTTGGCTAAATGCTGTTGCCATGCCTTTGGCGAACCTTTCAGGCCATACAATGCCTTCTTCAATCGCCAAAGTACGCCCCCTTGAGGGTAGTACTCCTTTGGAGGAATGACAAAAATCTTCTGCCACAACGTCGCATGCAAGAATGCGGTGGACACGTCTGCAATCACAACATCCAAATTCATGGCAATGGACAACGCAATCAACAACTTCAATGTGGACAAGCTTGGGGTAGAAGCGAATGTGTCATCCTTATCTTCAATGTATTGGTCAAAGCCACGGGCTACCAATCTACACTTCACTTCTGCTCCTTTCCAAGACTTAACCCACTTCATTGAAATTGCTGAATCAACTTCTTCCTGCGTCAAATCCTCGGTTTTCTCTTCTACATACGAATCAAAGTCCTTCATGGAATTCATTTCCTTGTTCATTCCTGCCTCTTCCAAATCTCTGGGGAATTCAGACTCTCCCCACAGAATCGGATTGGCAAATTTCTTCATGTTCCCTAATTCTTCTTCATCCTGGTTTACATGAATGGGCAAGTCCAATGACTCACGCGTGGTGACTGTGGCAATCCTACAATCTTCAACCAATGTGCAACCAAACTCGCATGGCAGAATGGCAGAAATGTAGCTTACAGTAGAATCCGCTTCAGGAATCTCTGCCTGCTCACTGGTTCTCTTAATGCCTCTTGCCTCTGCCAATCTGCGCCTATTGGTTGGAGACTCCGAATGCTCTCCAGGTTCCCTGTCAATGTCCTCATGACCTCGCGTCAATCCTTGGGACAACTGGGCTGACGAATCCTCACCAGTTCCATCGTGATCTGGCTCCTCTGTTTGCTCGTCAGTTGGTGGAATCCCCAAAGGTGGCTGGGGTTCACCTTTCTGGAGCACAGCAGAATCACCCGGAAGGATGAACGAATCCGTTTCGACCTTGGATCCTTTTGGATCCCATGGCAATGCACGCAACCCTTGCATCAAATCTCGCTTGACTTGTGATCCCGGCTGAAGTCTCCGAATGCCTCGCACCTTGTACACAGCATTGGAATCCGCCACAAAATGCTGGTCGGATGTGGTGTCACGTCCAAGCCAAATGCCTGAATGCCACGATGGCTCAGACTTAGGCGCAGGCAATCGGAACTGCACAGACTCGGCAATTCGACACAATGCACCTCCATACTTCTTTCCCCATCGTCGTTCAAATGGAGTGAATCCATCAGACCGATGAAGAAACCTGTTTAGAAGCCACATGGAGTGCTTAACAATCCAAGGAAACAATGGCGAATGCACGCTAACCGACATGCCATACCTATGTTGAATGTCAAGCTTCAAAGCACGAATCTGAGCATACAATGTTGCTTGCATGTTGGAAATGGATCCCTGAGCTTGCTTCCAGCCAGTGGGAGCTTCACGGTATGACAATCCACCAATGTCACCCGTGACTGCCTCGACCAAGGCTTTTAATGAAGCTTCAGGGTCGCACTGAACAATCCCAAATGTCCTTCCAATCTCCAACACGAATTTCCTCAACTCTGCTTGCGCATACACAATGCGTCCTTTGGACGGAACAACGCACGCCAATCCCATTCCACTCAGTACATCAGTGGCCGTGAGCAATGTCACCTGTGTGTCACTTTGTGAATCACCCATAAAGGCGTAATCCACCTGAATCACAGGTTGCCGCACCGAAATGGCACGACTCTGGTTTTGCTTGCTCTTCGACCTGACGCAAATCTCACACCATGATCTGAATGGCAGATGAGTCAACTCATGTTCACGAATCTCATCGTCCGTCGGCTGTTTGGGAACGTACAATCCCTTTGGCCGTTGAGCCGACATTTCCGGAATGTCCGGGTTGCTCTCTTCCAAGAATTGCTGAGACTGCCGACGAAAAATCGTCGCGCCTTTGAATGGCTCAGGAAATTCCGTAGCAGCAGCCTCTGGGTCAGCCCAGTGGTCGTGAATCCACTGGAGTCTCCCGTTGAGGAACACAGCCAATGTGTGCCTCTCGTTCCCCAGCAATTCCTTGGAGGGAGCGGCCGAATCGGTCTCATCTGGCACATACAGACAATTCCTCCACTCATGGTGTATCCTAATGTCAAACTTGGGTGTGAGGTACCATTCATCATGTCCGAATGGTCCTCCTGTCTCCGGGTCACTCATGCACAATCGCCGTTCCACAATTTCCTTTGCTTCTTCCAATTCTCCCGTCGTCAGCTCCTTCACTGACCGGGAATAATCATCCTGGCCAATGTCAGCAGAAGGTTGCGCTTTCAAATGAGGTTTCTTTGCTGGCACTGACGCTTCCTGAATGGGAGGTCTTGCAATTGTGGATTGCTTCCCCGTCAATCGTCTTGCCGTCGGCAAGGATTGCAACGGGAATTCTGTCCTTCCCATCCAGTACTGATCCAACGCCCGTTGCGGAGAATCTATCGTCCGCCAATTGTCGGCGATGGTCTCCTCACGTCCATCTTCGAATCGGACGTAAGTTGTGCGTCTGGACGCCACATCTTCCACAGGAATGGGCCTGTCCTTGGTGCCACCTGGCGTGAATAACGCACGCCTTGCGCGCTTGTGATGTCGAATCAGCACAGCGCGTTGCGGATCAAGTTCCCAACTGTCGTTGTGGTAAATGGTGGGCTTAAATGTGGGTGCTATGGTCCCTGAAGAATCTGAACCAAACTTGGAATGAAACTCTTGACACACTTCTTCAAATCGGGGTTTGTCAAATGGAAGAATGTTCGGACCTAGGAAAAGCAGTGAGCCTTTTCGGTGAATACTCACTACCTTACCATTGGGCATAAACAATCCCAATGAGTCTGGTCCATCCAATGCTACGCGGAATCCCTGCAGCAGCAATCGTGCAACCGACACAATCGGATAAGGCACGTCACAAACATAAAAATTCATGAAGCAATCTTGTCCATCCAAGTTCAAGCCAACCAATCTTCTCCCATACATGTTCAATGGCTGTCCTGTGACACTCTTCAATGGTGGGCCATTTCCATTTAATGGAAGCAATGGCCATTGTTCACCAAAGTCTGGCGGACAGCAATGGGCAGATGCTCCTGAATCAAATAGAATCCACGGGGTGGAATCCTCGACTGCTGAAATCAACTGTTCATGCAAGAATGTGTCAACAAACTTCGAATTCAAGTGATCCAAGCCGCAGTCCTTCAAGGTGGTCACGAAATGAAAAGAATCCTTCACTGGGGTTGGTTCATCATACCAATCTAACAAGTCTTGTCCGGGAACAGGGGCAATCAATCCGGCACTCAAACATGGCATGCTATCCAATCCAGTGTCCAAGCAATACATCGACTTAAACAATCTTTCATGCTCTCCAAATGTCATCCAACTTTCACCTTCACCCTCAGACGGACTGCCACGAGTGGCAGGAATCTGAAAGGATGATCCTGAGGTGACCGAATTCATGACAAGTGCAGCAATCAAAAATGATGAGGCCTTTGGCTTGGCCTTTGGCCGAATGGGAGTTGAGCCAATGTTTGGACTCAATCCCGGCGGCACCTGTGTCACTGCTCCAATGGTTCCTTGCTGTGAATCTCCTGCTGGGGGTGGTCCTGCCGATGAAAACGCGGAAGAATCGCATCCAGCAGGAGGCTCTGGAATCTGACTGTCCTGAAACCAATCCCAAGGGTGGTCCCAAGAGTTCACAGAATCCCATGATCCCCAAGACGAATCCCAGGACCAATCTTCTCCTTCATCCCAACTCAATCCAGCAATGTCCCATGAGCCATCAGGCCACGACGAATCAGGCCAGGGCTCTTCGGACCATTCTTCATTCCAATCTTCCTCAATCACTCCGCTCACAGCTCTCTGCGGACATGTTCTGGAAATGTGGCCGCGAGAGCCGCAAATCCAGCAGGTTGCAATCGACCCTTTTCCTTTTCCTTTGGAATCCTTTCCTTTTCCTTTTGGGTCCTTTCCTTTGCCTTTGCCTTTGAAATCCTTTCCTTTTCCTTTTCCTTTGCTGAATGCTCCTTTGTTGTATGACCAATGTGGTCCTTTGGCTCCTTTGAATCCTTTGAATCCTTTGCCTTTGCCTTTTCCTTTGAATCCTTTCAGCGCCCCAATGTCCATGGGTGCTGGTCCTTGGTTGTCATTCCCCGGCATGTTCCTAAGAATGTGCCTGGAATGGTGGTACTGCACAATCACGTTTCGTGTTTGTTCATAGGTCAACAATGCCGAAGCATTGAGCCTCAAATGCTGTTGCAATGGGCCTGTTGTCTTGTTCAAGAGGGTAGCCACCAGAATGCTATCAGGAATGGCTTGGCCGGTTTGAGATTCATATCTGGCCTTAATGGTCTCCCAGGTGTTGAAATCTTGTTCAAATGTATTGGAGTGAAACTTGAATTCCAAAATCTGGCTAAGTAAACTCATGTGCCGTGTTGCGTCCGGCAATGCAAATTTGGAATACAATCTCCTCCAGGTTTCATAACCATTGCAGCCAATGTTCTGCCTGACTACCAGCCTTGCTGAATCACTGCACAAATTTGCTAACAAATAATGCAGCCTTCGGGAATTCTGAATCCTTCTGTCTGTGGCATCCTGGTTACCCGCTACATTCAAATGCGCGTCCTCAATGGGTGTGTCTGCGTTGGCCTCAATGCGGTCCATAATCGTTGTTGAATCTGGCAGGAACATACTCAAATATGTCCTGAAATCCCAGCTCCAATCTTCCCAGTCCTCTGGCTTGCCAGTGAATTTCCCTGGCATGGGAAGTCTTAGCTTTCCTGCAAAATCCTCATCTTGTCCGAGTGCCATGGCAGCTCTCAGAATCAGGTTTCCCTAAGGTCTCCTGAATCTTCGAGCTCCGCTACCATGGGAAAATCAGAGACTAATCTCTGCTAATCAACCAAGGCAGCAAATGCACCTTTGTCATCTTGAGCCATGCAATGGTAATCAGTATGAATTACATCCAAGTGGGAATGCATGGTGTACTTTCGCACAACCAACCAACCAACCAACCAACCAACCAACCAACCAACCAACCAACCCAACCAACCAACCAACCAACCCAACCCAACCAAGCCAACCAACCAACCCACCAACCAACCAACCAACCAACCAACCAACCAACCAACCAACCAACCAACCAACCAACCAACCAACCAACCAAGCAACCAACCAACCAACCAACCAACCAACCAACCAACCAACCAACCAACCAACCAACCAACCAACCAACCAACCAACCAACCAACCAACCAACCAACCAACCAACCAACCAACCAACCAACCAACCAACCAACCAACCAACCAACCAACCAAGCAACCAACCAACCAACCAACCAACCAACCAACCAACCAACCAACCAACCAACCAACCAAGCAACCAACCAACCAACCAACCAACCAACCAAGCAACCAACCAACCAACCAACCAACCAACCAACCAACCCACCAACCAAGCAAGCAACCAACCAAGCAACCAAGCAAAGCAACCAACCAACCAACAAGCAACCAACCAACCAACCAACAAACCAACCAAGCAACCAACCAACCAACCCAACCAACCAACCAACCAACCAACCAACCAACCCACCAACCAAGCAACCAACCAACCAACCAACCAACCAAGCAACCAACCAACCAACCAACCAACCAACCAACCAACCAACCAACCCACCAACCAAGCAACCAACCAACCAACCAACCAACCAAGCAACCAACCAACCAACCAACCAACCAACCAACCAACCAACCAACCAACCAACCCACCAACCAAGCAAGCAACCAAGCAAGCAACCAACCAAGCAACCAACCAACCAACCAACCAACCAACCCACCAACCAAGCAAGCAACCAAGCAAGCAACCAACCAAGCAACCAACCAACCAACCAACCAAGTAAGCCCCGAATTGGTCGTGGTGTTCGAAGAAGCCCTGGTTCTTGTTGAAGCCGCCTAGCGATCCAAACCTCGAGGAAAGGATTCGAGTTCCAGCTTTTGTTTTTTCGTTGGCCAATGTTGAGTCAGAACTGCGAACATGGGTCTTGCTGTTTGTAGGGCACAACAAAAAAGCCTAACCCCAAGACCTTCAATAAGAAAGAGATTCCCTATCACAGAAGTGGTCGCTGTTTGGGTCTGTCTCTTGTTGGGAATCCCCCCGTTTTGGGTTTAGGGTTTAGAGGGAAAACCAAAGGACAAGCGCGCGGATTTTGGGTTGGGCACAAATTCGTGGGCTCCATTTCCCACAGCCCTGGTTTTTTGACCCTGTTTGGGTGGTCTCAACCTGGGGCCACTAGGAAACAGGGGTCACTAGCAGGGTTTGCCGATTTGGAGAAAGTTCTCCACCCACTTGGGTTCGTGATTTGCGTTTGACTTGGAGTTCGGCCCTTGTAGAGGCGCTGAAGGCGGCCCAAGCCACGCTGAAGGAGTCTTCAGGAGGGCGGAGGGGACCCCATGGGGATTAGGGCTGCAAGCAATGGGATGACGGGATGACCCGTGGTTTAAACCCACGGACAACAACGATTCATTCGATGTGACGAATAGTTTCCAAACAACTTATCCAATAATATATATATATATTCATTTGTGCGGGTTGAGCAATATTCCGCTTGGGGGGCCAAATGACCAAGCGTGACTTTTCCATTTAGAGGAGATCTTATCTTATTATGGTCATTCTCGGTGGAGGACCTTTCGATCAACGCTATCACTGAAGAAAATAGTAGCTAACTTAAGCAAATGGAGCCAAGGTCCCCCAGTAGTGCCCTTTTGCCCTTTTTGGGGGAGGGTTCCCCTACTAAAATAGACTACAGACAAAAAAAGGGCACCCTTATTCTAACCTCTCCACTGGATGACCCAGGAGCTCATCAATGCCGGCTTTTCGGGACCTCTAAGCTTTTGGCCCAGTCGTATCAACAAGTTTCCCGTGTTTCTTTCCCCCCTCAAACTACCCGTGAAAGAAATGGCCTGCAGCCTCAAGCTTTGCGCAGCGGAAGTGCTCCTTTGAGTTCTGCTGCAATGAAAGAAATGGCTGTGGGTCAAGAATAGATACCCAAAATGGAACCCAGGTAGATGGACACATGGACTAAAACCTGTGGTCCCCTGGTGTTTTGATTCTGACCCGCACCCAAATGAGGATTTCTTTCTCTTTGGGTTGATTGACTTTGAGCTTGCTTGGGTTTGGACCCTTACACTTGGCGACTCTCAGCCATCCGGTCCCTTAGCTTCTTTCAGCGTTTTGGTGTTTAGTGGTTGGAATTCCTTTCAACCCACTAAAAGTTAGTCGCTTTTAGCGGGGGATCTGAGAACAGCCCAGTTTAGCGGTATAAACAGTTTGAACCTTTTTTGGCCAATCCACCTAGGAAGTGAGACATCAAGGTTTGCACTTCTTGAACGTCGTTCAAATCAATGGACAGAGTCTTGGGGCCGTGCAACATGCTGCCTTGACAAGAGAGTGTGCCAATTCTCAAGCAACAGTCCTACAAATCACTCGCCTTGACAGTGGAGTTGAACATGGTGTCCGAACATTTCCAAACCAGCCGCACACCGTGGAAAGGACATGTAGCACATGTCCCAGATATTACTTACTGGACATGCGTTGCATGGGTGCGGGAATCGCTACAACTGGCAGCCGGCATAATGGGATATTGGGCACAAGTATTGCAAATCGGAATTTTCATGTGGGTCGTAAAGGGAAACCCAAAGAAAAACCACCCATGTACTGCAAGGAAAGAAACCGCAAGGCAAGTGGTAAACACCGTTTGAATGATTTAAAGACTGTACTTGGTAGTGTTCCCTTCGTCTCCTTTGAGAGTGGGGGCCAGTGTCATGTCCAAAAGCTTCGTTGCCAGGCGTGTCCTTCCTGCAGATGGAGCAGGAGAACCATCGGCCAGAGTCCCAGGAAGTGTTGCATATGGCTGGGCTGGGTTATATCGGGTACCACGTTTTTTTCAGGGGGAAATCAACGGAAGAGAAAGAAAGCCACACGAGATGCCAGGAAAAATAGGCGAGCACGTGAGGCGGCAACGAAACCCTTGGAAGCCCCAGGTATACCGCTGTGGCTGTGGTTGTCAAAAAAAGGCCAAGGCCTCATTTTGGGATTGCCCAATCGGTACTTCGGAAACCTGCGGTCCTGATGGTGGTAAAATTTCACCTAGCCAGTTCAATTGGTAGTTGGAGCCCGATTTGGATTTGGGTTTAAACCCTCCGTTCCTGGTGAAGCATGTTCCCCACCTTCAAAGCACCGGGCACTAAACCACCCAGGGCAAGGTGACTGCTGTATGTGTACCTGTGCAGGTCCATGAACAACTGATACTGGTCACTGCATCATAGTTGTTGCGTCTCACTCCTTCTGATAATTCTGCAACTGAGTCCCATGCTGAAATTGCGGATTGAGCTGGTCTTGCCTGTCACCTGTTCTTCTCCGGCTCTGCAGCGCTTGGGATTGCGGATGACGCACGACAAGCTTCACAATCAACCCCCGCTGGGCCTTGCGAAACTAACTCTCACTACGCACCGCGTTGCTGCCGCAAGAGTTGATATAGAGCTCAGTCGCAAGCACTGGAAACAGCCATCACTGGTCCAAGCTGCGCAGCAAACGAAAGGGTTGAAGTCACTTGGACTCGACCGCCTGCTCGCCGGCCATGCGTGCAAACGCTGCGGCCGGTGCGTCGAGCGGGCCGATGGCTACCCTGCAGAGGTGGTGGCAGAAGATTTGGACAGTGATCAAGCAGCTTGGGTACGAGATACAGAGAGGCAGAGTGCAGCCTGATTCTGTGTTGGTTCATAGTCTCGGATGTGCACTGGTGTTGTAGACGTGCATGCGACCCAGTTGGGCGGAGTGGAATCCCTAAAGGGCCGACTGCCATCCGTGTACAACCTTGACAGGGTCGCCCATCCATGGTTGTTCCCTTCTTTGGGGTTGGAGAACAGCAGGAGCCTTCACTCTTTCTGCGTTGAATCCAGCAAGAAGCAACTTCCCCGCATGACTCGACCCCTGCGAGGGGGAATGTGTCCCCTGGCAAGAGCTCATGAACCATGTGGCCCGGAAATCGCAGGTGATTTTGGAGGCACGGCCAGAATGCCTGTTATTGGATGCCCCAGGATGAGCCTTGACCTCATTCCAAGGCTTTTCTTCTCGACGATCATTATGCCAAAGGATCCTGCAGCCAAAGAAGGTGATGCTCCCAAGGGTCCCAACGTGCGCCGCATCAATCCGGGCGGCAGCTCCCACACGCAGTTCGGCGGAGGAGAATGGTGCAGGGTGTATAGGTCGCAAGCTGTTGCGGGCTCATTTGGACGGCAAAAAGACCAAGCCAGTGCTTCCCACTTGGATCCCATGTTTTAGAGTTGGAATGCTTAAAGTTTGTGCAGCAGTATGCTGAGTTCGGCAGGCGCTGTCATTCCTGGTCTTGTTACAGTGGTTATCCACATGCCTGCACACTCCCACATGTTGTGAACCACTGTATTCATGAAGCCACGTCACCATTGAGGACTCTATGTCAGAGATGTGTTTGTGTGTGTGTGTGTGCGTGTGGGGAGACTGGATTGTGTTGCCTTTGCCAGGAGGTGATGATGACAACGACTTTATGCGAAGAGGGCGTTTCCGTGACAACCGCTGAGTAGTTGGCGATAGCACTGCACAGCCATGCTGTCACAGACCTCGCTGCGCATCGGTTCCGCGCTGGCAAAAACAAAGAACATGTCCAGCGGAGCATGGGTAAGTAAGGGCATTCTGGTCCCTTGGCCGTATCTGCATTTATCCTGCTCCTGAGTTGAGAATGTCGCCTGCGAAAAGGAATTGGCCAGTTCTAAGAGGCTTCACTATACAGACTCGTGCGCGGCGCATCGTTTCAACTGTGCGTGTTGTGTCCTGCTTGATGTGGGGGTTGATCAAAAGGTCTGTGATACCTGGGATGACCATTAGGGAAACCACCAAAAAGATGACTTTCACTAAATGGCAAAAGTTTCGCAGGTCATTTTGATCAACCCCCATGATTGCCATGTGTCAGTGAAACACAATGTGTTGGTAAAACAACAATCCGCTGGGGTCGTTTGAGGGGGGTTTATTATAAGGGGAAGGTTTATTCATAGATATCAGGAAGAAGGGGTTACTCGTCGACTTGTCCAATCCATCCATCCAATCCCCATCCATCCATCCACCTATCTAGACCTTCATCCATCTACCCTAAACTCTTGCCACGACTTTAAATGTTCCCAGGGTGTCGAATCAGTTGATGTACCCTGCTTCCTTCCCTCCAAGATCGTGACCTTTCGGCCCCGCCTCGGCCACATGTTTGGTTCTTCAACCTGGTTTCCCGCCAAAGCCACGCCCAAATCGTTTTTTACATCATTTGTTTTTCTCGGGGGGTCCCTATCAGCTTTCCCGAACATGGCACTTATGTAGGGAGGTGGAAGCTGCATTTCCTATTGAGGGGACCCCTACAGTTGCCAGGTGAGTGGGAGGTTAGAAGGTTAATAAGGAACAATCCCAACCATAAATAGCTGCGGCCGCTTCTTAATTCTTCACATAGTGCTGGGTCGATCCTTTTGATACCAAGCTTTGATTATCGACCACAGACGCAACGAGGTCCAACATCCGCAGCACCTCAGACCTGAAGCACTTCGAGGCACTCGAAGGTTACAGAAACATCGGGTGTAACCTGCAGTTCTAGGGGTGACTTCCCCATCCAGGGATCCGGATCTTTCCGGAAAACCACCAAAAACCCTGGGGAAATGGATGTGGTTTTTGAAAAGAACGATGGCTGAAAAGATCGGGGAACCAACCCCTAGAGCAGTGGTGACGGTTTCCTGTTGACATCCAAATTGGACTCCTACACGAAAATACATGGAACATCATGGAACCGTGAGAAAAACTCAGGCCTGTTGGTGGGCTCCAGGTGAATTTGCAGGGGAGAACCAACCAAAAGCGGCTCCACCAAGTATATACGTACTGTGTGCGGACAAGATAAATCTCACTTCCTGAGTTCATGAACTTTAAACTTTGTGGGAAGACCATTTTAGTGGTAAATATAAAGTTTGGACTTTTTTGGGCCATCCACGGCATGGTTTCCTGAACGCTCGATAAACAGCTGCGGCTCGATTTCAAGTCGGGTGCCCTCTAACCGCCTGTTTGGCGCAAAGAAACAACGCCGGTTTTGTCTGTCAAGGGTGCCCTTGGCACTTTTATCATCGAGAAATCTCCATGAAACCAAGAGACAACGCCATGAAATCCTCGATAAGGGAAAGCACAAAGTGGCCTTATTTGCTCTAAAAAAAAGAAAGCCAAGACATGGGGTTCCCAGGGCCCCTTGGGCTCATGTCATGTCATGTACATGTCCATGTCTCTAGGGGAAGCTTCCCCATTCCAGGGCTCCTTCCTTGCAGGAAAGCATCAAGCACCAAGCAAGCATCTGGTTTTCAGAAAGAACGATGGTTGAAAAGAGTTCTAACGTTTGATTCCCCATTCTTTTCAGGCATCGTTCTTTCAAAAAGACCGGATCCGTTTTCCCTCTTCAAACCGGAGGTTTTCTAGAAAGATTCGGATCCCTGGCAAGAATGGAAATGGAAGGTAGCCCTAGAAGAATGGTTGGAAGCCCCTAGAACTTCAGCTCGCGAAAATGGGCAGGTAGTGCGCATGGTGCGCAGCTTGGGACAGAAGTTGGGGGACCGCCAGCTCGTGCTGCTCTCGAGGCGCTTGGGACAGCTCTCGATGCCTCGGCGGATTTTTTTTTGTGGGTTTTTGGAGCAGCTGGTCTGGGTCCCCCAGCTAGGTGCCCTTCCGTTTCTTTTTGGGAGGAGAAACCCCCCTACTAAAAATAGGTACCCTGATTCTAACCTCTCTACTGGAGGACCTAGTGGTGTATGTGTGTGTGTGCTTTGTTACTGGCTTTGCTCCAAGGAACCTTCTTTGGTTTTGTTTTTCAGGCACCAGCTTTCCTAAAATTTCACAGGAGACCAAAGGGTGTGTGTTTGTGCTGTGGTTGTTCTTTGGGACCCCCCGAAAATGGGCTTTGGCATTCATGCTCTCAAAAACAAGGCAGGCACACGCATATTCAAGAAACTCGGTTAGAGTAACGTTAGACAAGTCAGCCCTTGTGGAAAATGCGGTCACCACAGCAATGTTTCTGGATCTTTGTAGCTCTTGATTGTTCAATGCACTGTAAGCTTCACAACAAATGGACCAAACAACTGGTCTTCAAAACAGGATTCTTTCAACTTGACAATTAATACAGCTAGACCCCCTGCTTCCCAGATCTTCAGTGGCGTATTGCGTTTGTGTTTCTTGTTTTCACTCCAACCCAAGATAAGGTGTGTCGTCGTTTCTTGTGTATGTATTTATATATCTGTACATGGCTGTCGTTGGGACACATTTTACATTTTTGCTTGTTGTGGTTTAGTGGGACATCCACACTTAACTGCTAAGACTTAATTTGTTGCTCCCCTTCCAACGTCAACCAAGATTATATACTTGTCTCAGGGCTAGGGTCAGGGTTGTGCCTTGACGACTATGGGTCATTTTTTCATCGAACGTGTTTGGCACGTTGGAACCTTTGCTCAACTGTTCCCCCTAAGCTCAACTCGTTCTTTTGAGAATATAGGGACCCAAGAAAACCTGAAACATCCTGCCAAAAAGCAAATTGTTTTCCATAACTGGGTCAACAGCCCCGGAGAGGAACGGTTGAACTGCATGTGAAACGAACCGAACTAAGTCCCTGTGGGCAGAGGCTCCCGATTCACTTAGGGCCTTCGAACAACCTGGTTTTGAGACCCCAACCACCTCCAGGGTGTCTAATGGAGGGGTCGGGTCTTCCATTGAAGCCTTAAGAGCCTCTGGGTGACGGCACCGCATCGGGTACACATGCCGGCAACTTGTTTGGTGAGCAACTTGCGTGCAAGAAGCAAGAGCGCCGCAGCCTTTGTTTCCTTCATTTTCCGCACTCGGCCAAGACTCCCTTTCCAGCGAAGCCATCACCGAGGGCGCACAATTGATGAGAAGCCTTTGGGGTGGACCAGTCTACTTAGTCTGCTTCTGGCGTGGCCCAGGCATCCTGCACTTCGTAAATAGTTCCAATCCAGTTGTGCCTTCCAATTCGCGATGTTTTTGTGTTTTGTTCTTTTCAGATCGCCCAACTTCAACGGACAGGGCTGGTCCCATTTCACGCAAAGTCGAGGCGCTGCAACTCGAAACCTTCAAGTCGCCTCCTTGCAGGCGCATGGACTCCGTGATGCGCAGCGAGGTGCGCCGTGAGCGAGCGAGCGACACGTTCTCGGCAACGAACAAGATGCGGTCGAGCCAAGACATTGGCTGTCTAGGTTTTCCAGTAGTTGGTGCCCTCTCTTTTAAACCTTTTTTGGTTGGGAGGGTTCCCAAACGCAAATACACTACAGAAAAAAGGGTACCCTGATTCCAACACCTCTACTCAAAAACCTAGCTGTTCCGGATGTTTGCAAGCTGAGAAGGCGTGCATTTGCTCACATTATGCTTGGGGCAAATTGCTCTCTTGTCCACAGAAGGTGTTTTGCTTTAAGTTTTCTTGAGCTCCGCGTTTATGGAGGCCCTTTGTGTTTGAACTGACCCAGGAAGCGACAGGTCAATGAAACATGAGGAAAAGCCAAGGAAACTCGCTAGAGCCTCCTGAAAGTCATGGTCATGGTCATTCCACCCCAAAACCCAGGTTGTTCAAGGGGCTTCAAATTTAATCCCCCCAATACCCCTACTAACAAATTGCGCCCCCTCTCCCCCACCAGGCAATAAGTACGAGGGGGTCCTGCTGCAGTCCTCCTCGAAACGGGGTCCTCTCATCCAAGTAGAGTCCCCTCTTTCCGGGCCCAACAACCCTGCAAAGTTGCAATTCCCGAAAAGGAGCCTAAGCAGCAGAACCAGATATAAATATATGTAACTTGACGGAGTTGTGCTGGTTCCGTATTTGTTTCAGTTCGGTTTAGCATTCACATTTTGCCATATTGGACAAGTCGCCCAACGGCACTATCTATCTTTCTGTGTGTGAGCAATTCAGGCTACTTGGTCCACAATCATGGAGCTTCCTGTGGCAGAAGGAAACAAGCATGAACCCTTCTCTGCAAAATGAGGATGGCACTCACCTAAACCCTAAACCCTAAACCCTAAAGACACATAACCTCCTGCAAGCCTGTTTTTTTTTTTTGCGGACATGGAACGAGGTTTGCTGGATTGGTACTGGCCACTAGCATTTTCAGTGCATCATCAGGAGATTCTCTGTTCACACTGGCGCATTTGTGTCTAGAGGTGACCCCCAATATGCTCTTCACCCGCAAACATGTTCCATCTGCTTGCTCCATTTGTTTTAATTCTTGGCTTGCAGCTTAAGACGCTCGGATGTTTTGGAGAGATCAGCGCAAAGCCAAGAGGCCAACTGGGAGCTCCACAGATTCGAACCCCACGTGGGGTTTCCGTTTCTTTTTTTTTTCTTCGGAGGCTTGTTGAGGCCTACGTGGCTTGCGGTATGCAGTGGCTTTGGCTGTGACTCGTTTTTTTTGTTTTGTTTTTAGCTTCGAGGGCACTGCAAAGGAGCCAAAGGCCAAGTGATTATGCATAGTGTACGGCAAGCCTGGGGGTATAACGAGCCATGATAAAGTCCCTTTACTTGGGGATCCCCAAAATTTGCAGAAATGATTGTGCACACGACTCTCTTTTGAGCATGACTGAATTCAGGCTTCAGCTCCTCCACAAGCCCATTCTACTTATTGGGGTCCTCGCAGTAGTTGTATCCGCCACACGTTCGCCAGTCTGGCGTCAGCGCCGACATCTTCGCGAAGATTAAGACGACCTTGCCTTACTGACAGCTGATGGTTGCCCGTCAAAACAACCCAAGATAACATTTGCCTAAATTGAGAGGCTGAATAGTTCCAGAATTTTGCTCGCATGACATGACTCAAAACAGTTTAAAGTGCTCAACCGCACCCCACAGCCTCAATCTATACTTTATTTTAGCATCGTTGTTCTTACAGATATGCCCATCGCATTGCGAAGAGCAAGCTTGATCTCTGATTGGGTACAAATTAGGCACTTGATAGGAGCACCGGCCAAAAGTTGAGTCAATCCAGGATGTGATGGCATGTCTCCCACGGTGTGGTGCATGTCACAGAATGTGCCCCTTTTTCTCCAATGACGATGGTCTTGAGCAGCATCGCAATGTTGCCCTCCGCCTAAGGATGATTTCGGACATGATCAGCACCATGAGCGAGAACCTCCAGGCTCGCGGTGTGGTACACCAGAAACGCGCTGCTTCTGTTGAGCTGTCAGCCCCGTAGAAGAGTTAAGTTGGTTAGGGCAACCTAGCCTCTGTCCAGATGGAAGTGGATCGGGGGTTCCCTTCAACCCGGTTCAAACCCCATTCAAAGAATGGTTGACGCAGTTTGGATGACAATCCTCAGGCAAAAATAAGGTGATATGATGGTGGCAACTGAATCCCAGGGTCAAAGTATAACTCCAAAACCGGTTCTCAGCTTCCACACCTGAGAGGCTAGTCTTATATTTTGGCGGCGTCAAACGGATGTCCATGCGACAGATAGGCGTCCAGGCGTCCTGTTTAAGCAGAGGTGTTCAAGCTGTTCGCCGGATGTTGCTCCAACACTGAAGCAACCGTCCCACCAAGCCAAAGCTCACCCTAAACCATTCATTTGAATAGCATCTCGGTGTTTCTTTCACCCTAAAGCAACCATCCAACCAAGTCCAAGCTCACCCTAAGCCATCTGGCTGTGGGTCAAAAATAGATACCCAAAATGGAACCCTGGTAAGTGGCAACATGAACCAAAACCTGCGGTCCATTTCCTGGTGGTCAAATTTTGACCCATACCCATCCGACCCAAAGATCCTCTCTGTGGTTTCAGGCGGAGGCCACCAAGAAGGCCTACTGCGATGCTGAGATGGGCAAAGCCAGCGACAAGAAGGCGAACCGCGAGTCGCGCGTCGCGCGTCGAGACGAGTTGGTCTGTTCGCATGAAATCCCTCCCCCCGGCAACATGTGTTTCGCACGGTGCTTTTGTTTAACTTGTTTTTCCTGGTCGCCGCTAGGACAGCGACTTCACATGAAGCAACCTAATCACGTTTGATCGATATGTTGTTGTGCATCACATTTGAGGTTGGACAGATATCATGGACTCCTGGCAGGCACTAGATGTGATCCTTTTTGGACCTCAGTTGCAAACAGAAGGAACACATGTCCAAGACACCAGGGTTCATGGATTCTTCGTTGATATGTTGATCCCCCTATTTTGTTGAAAGGCTCGGGTGTTATCTCACTTGCATACTGCGTTTGTGTGTGTGTGTGTGTTTTAGCTTTAGTCATGTGGAGTGTAGCAGTTGAAGTGGATTAGAGTGATTGGCTCTAAGGTACTGTTTCAACAGGAGCTACTCACCAGAGCAGTTGTTTAATCAGAGTAGTTTCTACTTACGCGCCGCTCCTGGTTTCTAGTGCAAGGTTGGGCGTGGCAAGATGGAAAAGCTGCGGAGTCTCTAAACCCTCGAGCCACCAGCAAAAGGGGCAGATGCCCTTTTGAAAGAAGACACAAGCACTACATGGGTCTGTCTCTTGTGGTGGGTACCCGTTTTGGGGGTGCTTGAAATTCGAAGCCAGAAGGAGAATCACCATTTTGGAGGGTCTCCTAAAAAAGACACTAATTATGTTCCTTCTCGGAAAGCGTATTGTGCAGTTCCATCTGGTGGGAGCTGTATTTATTCTTGGCCATCTTGCCGCAGAACCTTATCTTTGTGCGCCCTCTCCCCATGCAACTCACCGCACACCAAGTTTGGTGCCTACCAGGGTCACTGGGCTGGGTCTTGCCTCCGTCGTCTCAACCGAGACCGGCGAGGGGTTTGTTGATGTTTGTTGCTTGGGTAGTAGAGACCTGGAACCAGACCCGAAATGTGGTCGCTGCTATGCAGAGCTATGATGGTTTTTAGGACAACCTTCCTCAGTTCGGCCGGTTGCATGGGTCAAAATCCCGTACCCCCAGTGAACATCCCAATCCCCACTAAAATAGGTTCTAACATGGGCGATGCACCGATGCACCTACCCCAAAAAGTTGTACTAGTACCATTGGTTTTGACAACCACAGCCACATTCCAGCACCAAGTAAGTGCCGGGATCGAGTTTCTGAGTTCCACAGGGTAGCCCCATGTCAGGCTTCGGGGTCGTTTTTTTGGGTGCCCAATCAAGGAGGCCCCAACCGAGCTGCTTGCAGAGAAGCTCACTCCCTCGTAACGAGCTTGTTCCTGGCCCCTCAAAAGTGAACCTTGGATTTCCGGGCCCTTTGGGCAGAGATAGCTTCTTTTGAAGCTACCAACTTAGAGATGCGCAAGGGAAGCCAAAGAGAATTGACCTATTTTGCCGGGGTCTCAGATATGTGAAACAAATGCTAGACCTATGAACCACAATGAGAACAACTATGTTCCTGAACCCTCAAACTGCCCATAACAAGGGACTTCACCAACCATATTTGTTTGGGGCAACCCAAGTTTTAAGTGACAAATTTGTAATATGTTTGGTTTCTTTTTCACCAACCATATTTTTTTGGGGCAACCCAATTTTTAAGTTGGTTTCTCTGTTCCCGGTGACACATCTTCCCAGCGCTTGGCTCTTCCCGCCGAGAGGCCAGCAAGGACTCGGACATTCAGACGGTCAGCAGGGGGCCTCAGAAATCTTCGCTATTGGCAAAGCGGTTTTTGGGTTTCTTTGCAAGGCATGAAGTAAGGCAGCCAGCGGGCTCCATTCTAGTGGTACCCTCCCCATGCTCTTCAGGGATCCTTCTCTTCAAAAAATGGGCCAAACACCCGGAAAACAGGTGGTTTCTGCAGAGAACATCTGGTGCATTTTGCCAAGGGATGTTAGGACTTTAACTTTGTGCCAACTACTGGGTTTTCCACTCAACCGAGGTTTGGCCGGTGGCGCAAAGCTGGTCAGGCAACCCTTAGTTGACGTGGTTTGGATTGGGAAGTTGGACCACTGGTTCTTGTACAGGGATTGTGTTTTGCCAATGGCACAATACTGTGGATGGACGAGACGAAATCCGTTCGCACCATCGGAGACCATTGTTTGTTGGTATTTACAGGGGAATCATCAGACACCAGGGTTTCTCAGGTGGTCCAGGATTTTGTCCATCCACAGTATGGGTGCCTGCACCCTCAATCTTCCCTTAAACATGGAGTATTGCCCCAAAAGAATGGTTGATGAGTTCCCTTTATGGGTAGTTTGACGGTCCAGGCTGTGGGGTCCCCAAAATATGTCTTTTGTTTTACGTGGGAGACCAAACGGAAGTCACCCATTTTGAAGTCCAACAACCACAAACCCATATCTGGCTGACAATTGGTGATTCTCCAAGTTGGTTTCCTGCTGATTTCCCTCTTTATTTGGGCGGCGACTCACCAAGAACCACAGCAGTAAACCAACTCAAAACGTGAAAACTTCCATTTGCTTAAGAACATGTTTGTTTTTTCCATGGTGGTTTTAAGGGCAATCTATGACTGCTGGTCTTTGTTTCAGGGCTTAATCAAATGGAGGGCAAGGCGGAAACAGACCCCCAAGCCAAAAAGAACGTCCGCGAACCCGCGGAACACCAAGCCATCCAGCCTTTGATCCGCACGGAAGCGCTCTCCCAGGGCTTTAAACCAATTCCGCGCCGGCCCTTCGCCAGTCAACATCTGTCAGGTCAACTAGGTGCCCCGGTGCTCTTTCTCACCGTTTCTTTTTTCGGGGAGGGTTCCCCTAAATAGACTACAGACAAAAAAAGGCACCCTTAGTCTAACCTCTCTACTGGAGGACCTAGTCAAAAAGTCACATCCTAAATGTCTTTCACTTGCATTCATCCTATCTGGCGTACCCCAGAGGTCCGCCAAGTTTGTCATGGGCGTTGTTTTTTGCTCGACATTGGCAGACAGCGATCCATCCCAAATAATATATATATATATACATACATATGTTTGCATATATATATATAGTAATAATACTTATGTATATATATATATACATTATAATATGTATATACATACACATATATACATATATATATATATATATATATATATTAAATATGTATATATATATATATATGTATGAAACCAGCATTCACCATGACAATGCTTCTTGCTTAGCCGCCCGGCTGGGCAAGGCACTCGTATCGACGCAGCGGCGTCCAAGTCTACGTCTCTGAAGAAGCAGGTCGTCGGTGCCCCAGAGGAAACTGGAGGCCGTGCTGGGTGAAAAGTGCGCCGTTTTTGAGGCGAAAGGCTTTCCCTTTGGTTGGGGAAAAGGAGAAAAGTGCGCCGTTTTTTTTTGAGGCGAACGGCTTTCCCTTTGGTTGGGAAAAGGAGAAATGCGAGCCGGTGAGCCGTTTTGTTTTTTTGAGGCGAAAGGCTTTTTTCCCTTTGGGGAAAAGGGAAATCATCGGCGAGGGGCGCCTATCTGACGCATTTGTATGCGATCATGTTTGTTCCTGCCTGAGATGAATATTGAGACCGAAAATGGCTGGAGCCAGAAGCTAGAAGGTCGAGTTGCCCGAGAGAGATCTGGCAAAGCCTTGATTGCCTTTCAGGTCAGCATGCTGGCAATGCATTGAATCATATCATTTCAATATCATAGTTGTCCTTTGGATCGGTCAGTTTGGGCTCGACTGGTATTTTTGTTCCAAATGGTGACCCAATAATCTGACGATGGTCGTTTTTCTTTTAGCCGAGCACAGCTCATAGCACAATGTCAATGGCTAAATGTCCGAGGGGGGGAGTGTGTGAAGGTGTTCTGATGGGAATCTCGTCACTCGAATGTCAATCAAACGTCGGCTTCATCCAACAGCGGCAAAACCGACATGTTGACTAAGAGTCCTCATTTTCCACTGGAGCGCTGCTTTCACTGCCTTTGCGTGTGCCATATCCCTACCCGTATCCGCATGGAATAGTTTCGGTGTCTCAACCTGACTGCTGGGTTGGATCTTTAGACTCTAACTTGTTGGGGAAATCCTTGGGGGTTTTCCACTAAACCCCCAAAGCGCTATTCACTTTTTGCAAACAAAAACTCAACAGCAACCAAGGCTTCCGACTCTCAAGGCCGTTTTTTCAGGTGGCCATCAAAGCCGAGCTGTCCACCCTGGCAGAGACTGAGGCGAGCTTGATTCAGTGGGTCTTTCTGGGCTCGAGTTCGCCCAAGATTTGTTTTACCTCAAGTGAGCAGATTTCGATGGCTGTGGGTCAAAAACATGTACCAGAATTACCAGAATGGCACCTTGGCAAATGGAACCAAAGACTAAAACCTGCGTAACTCCAGTTGTTTGATTTTGAGCCACAGATGTTCTTGGACCCTCACACTACCCATGAAAAGGGAATTCACCAGCCATAATTTTGGGGCAATCACCGCATTTCAGGCGAGTTTGAAGGTCCAGGTACCTCAAGTGATCAGATTCAGATGTTTGGCCATGGCACGTGATCGTGCATGATTCCACGTTACAAGTTAAGGCGTTTTGACCCCGAGTGCGAAGCCCAAAAATCGTCGGCCCCAAAGCAAGCTGCCAAGGGCCCACTTGGCTGAGTCGACCGACTTCCCTCAGGGCCCCTCAAGGAATTTCCGCTTTTGGACCTACACAAGTGACGGTTCCGTCACGCTTTTTCGGTTGAAATGTTCTGCCCGGTTGGCGGCAGGCCAACATGACCAAGATCCGACAGGAGGAGAAATCCATGTGCTTGCCTCATGCCAAGCCCAGAGGTCTTCTGACAATACGTCGATTTTGTGATGAGATTGACCGAAGCAATTTAATCCCCTCCTTGATATACATTGTTTTGGGCAGTGGCTGACTTGACCGGCTTCATTTGCAAGACACAGAAAAAGGAGTTGTGTTGTTCTTCTTTTCGAGAGGGAGACATTAGGACCCCCCTCCCCTTCCCCCGGTTTCCAGACAGGGATTCGAAATCTTTTGACAATAGGTGTCCTTTTTGGTTTTGCTAAAACAACATAGAAGGCGATTCCCGGTTTACCTGGTGGTTCAATACCAGGGAAACCCATCTATTTTCCTTAAAAGGGACCCCAAAGATCACCTGCCAAGAGTCTTGGAGCATTGGAAGTTGGCCACTTCCCATCGCCGTCCAGAAAAAATCCCTCCGGTTCTGCAGCCGCTTGGATCCATTCGGCGAAAAAATCCTCTAGTTGGTTGATTTGGCTGTGTCAAAACCAACAAAACCCCTGGTGAGCATCAAAATAAGGTGGTACATGGGTGTATCCGCCCCAAAATGGGATCGCCATAAGTTATGAGCCATGGCCATTTGTTTGCTATGTGTGCTTACCCACCAGGGAGTTTTTGTCAAAAACCATTGGGTTTATGGGGCCCCAGGCCTCGGAATGGCCCAAGGATGGGTGCGAAGAAACACACATTCGCCCACAACTTTTATTCAAATCCCAAAGGGATTTGCCAAAACGGGCCTGTCTTTGAATTGGGACCCCTCCAAAGTTAGTGTTGGAAAAGCTCCCCCAAATTGGGCCTTGGGCATTTCTATGTCTTCATGTTTTTCTCCCCCGGGTTTTTTTGCACGTCCTGTCTGGATCGAGTCGAGTCGTCCTGTCGCCTGAGGTTCCAGCAGAATGAGCCCGAGACCGTGAAGGGCATGGAGGGCGTGAAGTCTGCCCTGAGGCCTTCCTTAGAGAACGATACGTAACGAGCTGAAGTCTGGTGGCTTCTGAACGGGCGGAACCCCAACACACACATATATATATATACATTATATACATATATACATATATATATATATGTATTATATATATATACATTATATATATATATATATGTATGGTCAGCCCCCCCCATGAACTACCTTTCCATATTTCTTCATAAGATGACTGCAAAAACAGCTCTCCCGACCATTCATATATATATATATATATATATCCCAGTGATCCCATTTGCCCATATAGGTAGGCAACCGAGGGATTCACCGAGAAACAAAAGAAAGCCCAGGAGGGGCAAACATGGGGGGTTATATGAGCTATTGGGATCCACTAGGTCTGAGGAATGTCCCTTTTGGGGGAACGTTCCCCGGGGGTTTTGGGGATAAGGTCGAAGGGGTTCCCGGCTCACGAAGGGACGTGAAAAAACTTGGGATCACAGATGTCTTTGGATCGATTTTGCGGGTTCGCGAATTCGAAGTGTTGGGCTAAACAACTGATGGTATTGTCATCTTTGAATGTAATTTGTTTGTGAATGAGTTGGGAAGGAACATTGGGATTGCGGGAGTGAATGCGGCAAATGAGGAACTGAAGCAAAGACAAGGTTGAGTGCATATATGGGGGTGTCTTTTTTGAAGGTAGCCTTGTTGGGGTGGGTTTAACGGGAAACCAAAAGGAACAACCACAATTTTGTCTTCATTTCCCCCACTTTGAAACAGCCCGAGAAAAAGTGCAATTAAGCAAAGGTCTGATGTTGCTCACGTGGAGTGGACCCAGACTGATGCGAACCTCCCATGCAGGGTTTTTCCCAGATCCCTTTTTGGAACCGTGGCAGCTTCCATGGAAACCACCAGTCAATTGCAACCTTTCGAGGGGAAATCAAGTGACCAGTGACCCCTTGCAAGTCAAGCATCCACTCGCAGGAACTGCGCAAGTACCCTTCAGAATATATTTGCTGGACGGGACATGCGCAGGTTCCCTTGGGGGACCAACCACTCAACGGGCCCCGCCCTTCTGCTGGGCAAAACACCTCGAGTGCGGAGAAGGGGCTTGGGGGACCGAAACTCAGACGTTTTCACAGCGGGGTGCGCCCGAAAGCAACAAATGGCCGAGGCTCGTCTATGCCGAGGCTTTCTTTTTATGTGGTCCAGCATGCTCAGGGGTGGCCATCACACAAGTCCTTGGGAAACATACTCTCTTCCTCCCGCTTAAATGGAGCCCAGAGTTCGCTCCACGGATTCCTTCCATGAATCAAGCAGGCCTTGGCTGGCAAAACTCCGGGGTAGCCGCAACCTCGCCAGCTTTGGCATCCCACTTGAACGATCCACGCGCCTCTACCGAAGGGCTATTGCTATCCTTTGGTCATTTGGGGCGGACCAGGGTCGCATCAGAGTACGTCGAGCAAGCCTCCCGCTTGGTTTGGGCTGTGTTCGAAGACTCACTTCTTTTGACCTTTCGGTTTCCCCATTTTCATCTGGTCCATTTTGGTTTCCCCTTATATTTCTGGTCCTGTGGGCCGTGTAAGCACCCTCCAGGCCACTCACATTAAAAATTAACTATCCCCAGAAGGTCCGTCCAGGGAAGCATGGTTCTTCCAGAACTTCCAAGAAAGCCTTCCTCCTCCCGGGGACCCTGTTTTCCAACCACAAACTCTTTGTTACCCTTTTGGTTGGGTCCAAAATTGGGGGGGGGGTGGTCGAAAACCAGGGTCCCCCCCGTCAGATTCCATTCCAATGGATGCGAGTCATTGCGAGTCGCATGCCAGGACCCTGCGTGACTTCTACAAGAGCTCCGGCGTGCAGGCGGAAAAAAAAACACAAAACAATATGTTTGCTGTTGGTGCACCACCCTCAAACTGCCCTTGAAAATGGGGTTGCCCCAAAATGATGGTTGGTGATTTCCCTGCTTATGGGTCCAGGTAGACACCGCAGTTGCTCATAGTTTTTAGTCAACAAGGTTCGCCGACACGCAGTCACTTTCTTCCTTTTAAGTTCCGCCAACACAGGGTCTAAAATTGGGGCTAAGCTCGGAAGACCCTGAAATCTGGTCGTTGATCTGGATGTCCATCATTTAGTGCGGGCTGCAGGGCACTGCGCTGTTTTGTGCTCAAGGAATGACTCAAAGTGCTTCGTTCAAGGCTTTGCACATCTTGAGGTACCGTCTTTGCGCACCCCGTTTTCCCTCCTCTACTAGGTCCCCCAGTAGTGCCCTTTTACCCCTCTTCTGGGGAGGGTTCCCCCACTAAGATAGACTACAGAAAAAGGGAGCCCTTATTCTATCCTCTCTACTGGAGGGCCTAGTCTAGGTGGTTCATTCATTGCTTTAGACGAGAAACGCGGCCATTGCTTTAGACGAGAAACGCGGCGACAGCTTCTTCCCCATGGCCAATGAGCAAAGAGTCAACATGGTGCTGAACGCTCACCACCGAGATTGCATAGTCCGTCCAGTTTCGCATCAATTAACATTGTCAGTGGACCGCCATAGTATTTTCAAATCGAACGCCAAGACTGCAACACAGGGTAGGCAATCTGAATTGACTCAGCCGCATGTGAATATGGCGAAAGGTATGTATGCAATCTGCCTTGTTATGAAGTACTGGGTAATTACATCTGTGAACACCTTGAAGGCCTTGTTCGGAATATGAATGGGGGTTGCCAACACATTTTGACAACATGCGTGGGACCTGCCTGGTTGTGTGCCACATGTTATCAAGGGTCGCTTCATGGAAATGATCCAAAGAGATGAAGTGCGTGCTCGGCCTGAGTTCACCTGGACGACATGTGCGGCGATTTGGGCAATTCCAGTTGGCACCTTCTTTGCGATGCCCAACCAATCGTTATTTGTCTCCTTCTGACCCTTAAAAAATGGGAATCATAACCCAAAATTGAGGGGTTGGGACCCCTTTTTTCTAGGGGTCGTGGAGACTCCCTCGGTAGGTTTATGACCCATGTGTGTCTTATTGGCCCTTTCAGAAGTGAGCAATTTTCGGCCTGAGGAAGGCCCGGCCGACCCATTTTCAGACCCAGTTTTTGTTTCTCACACAACGGCGCCCGTTTTTTTTTTTTGCCATGTGTTGTTGGTATCCCTACAAAACTTGCTAGTTCTCAGGGAAGGTGTTGGAATGGCCCCTACCCATCCCCATGGTTTCCTTTCAGGGAATCCCAAAATGGTTCAGATTTCCAAAAGCGTGGCCCGGTCATTGCCTATCGCACCCAAACGCGAGTCGAGGTGACCAGCGGTGAACGCAAGGGAACCGCAACAGGCCGGAAGGGTTTCCAGGTTTGTGCGCGGGGGTCGTTCCGGGCTTGTAATCACCTTCAGGGGGAAAACGTGCTGCACTCATGAAGCCTGCTCTCTTATGTCACTTAGGGTTGAATTCAACTTGGATCAGTATTGTTGCCATTCACCAAGAGCGATGGTGATTGTGTGTTTTGACATAGGATCGTTTGGGTTGCTTCGCCCAAGCAGACGAACGGGCTTGTCTTCCGTTTCACGCGGCATTTGTCATTTGACGCGGAAACTGGCGTTTCGCCAAATCACTTTTATTTCGTAGGGAAACACAAGGATTTTGTTTTGCCCAAACAGCGCCGTCCCAATGAAATCACAATGTATTTGGACCAAAAAGCTGAATAAGTGCCCCTCAGGAATGCACGGGTATGACTGCATGATAATTAGCGAACATCATCATGGACAAACTTTGCAGGAGTCAGGTAATCATGCGCGCGCATAAGGGAATGAGTGTGCTCCACAACCCCTTTGTGATACTGGTTGAAGTGGCCATGTTTGTGGTTGAGATGCCCCGGAACCCACCACGAAGCTGTTTGCCCACTCGAAACACCATCTCAGTTCTGGCTTGCTGGCTTTCACAGGGCATGACCGAGCCAGGAAGTGGGGAACACACCGTTTTGGGGATTCCCTTACAGGAAACCATTGGGGATGGTTTTTCTCGGGGTGATTCCAACTCATTCCCTGCCTATTGAACCAGCACGTCTTTGCGTGCCTCACATCTTGGCGGTCGGCGCCAGCCTGATGCCTGAGGCGTCATCGGCCGCCTCGAGGAGTGGTTGCTGCTGTTTTGTTTTTTCGCGCCGACAGGATCTGGGTGTGTTTTTTAGAGGACCCCCTGTATATGTACGATATATATATATATATACACATATAAACAAAATGTGGTCTCACTTTGATTTCCCTTCAACACCGCCAAAAAAGATGCCCTCAAAAATGTCACACTCAATCATTCACGTGTATATATATATATATAGCACTTCGGGATGAGCATCCTATGACACAAGTTTGCTGGTTCGGAGTAGACTTCTTCAGGAGATGTAAAGGAACCATATAATAACTAGCAAAATTGCACTAGGTGCTCATGTGTATTCATGGACTGTTCATGGTATTCCTTGTATTCCTGAAGGTCAATGAGTCAGATTAGATTGACACTGTTCATGGCATTCCAGGTCAAGCCAGGCATGTGTAGAACTGTTCATGGTATTGCCTGAATTCCTGAAGGGCAACAAGTCGTTTTGTCGACACGGTGTATTTTGAGTGTATGCAGGACGTTGAGGCAGACATGGCCATGAGCCTTTCGCAGATGCCGGGGGCCTCATCATCGCACATGGGGACAAGTTAGCAAGTCACCGCGGTGCAGAACATGCAATGAATGTGAGTGAGTTTGTCTTACCTTGTTGGCTCCCAGCCATCCCCCTTAGCCTTTTAGCTTTTTAGTGTTTAGTGGGGATTTCCTTTGAACCCACTAAAAGTTGAACTTTAGCGGGGGATCTGAGGACAGCCCAGTTACAACAAAGAGCCCTCCAACCAAGGATTCAGCTATTTGTCCTATTCAAGAAGGGTTTGGGGGGCATAGTTTAGCCACATCTACTTGTGCGTTGAGATGGGCAGAGTTTGCCGATGGCTCTCTTCTGGTCACAGTAGACAAGAGCGGCACCCCAGACTTGCCATGGCAAATCCCGAGATCGACGCGTCAGCGACCAGGAACGCGTGGCTCGCTGTTCTGTACAGGCTTGGCGGTTTCCAGGCATCCAGTTTCGTAGCTTTTCGCTTTTTAGGGTTTAGCATCCCTCCAACACTCATAGAAGCTGACAGGAGAGTTTTCAAAGACTACCGTCCTTTTGGGCGGCCCCCTGTCCACTTCCATGATTGTTGGACACGGGGTAGCATCTCGTATCCCAGTTTCGGGTGGGTCCAAATGTTCTGAACTCTCGGCCTGCAATGTGAATAGCACTTGGGCTTCTTGTTCGCCTGTCAATGGACAGGCCGGCAAGCTAACCGGGCAGCATGGAGGTCACCAAAAGTTAAACTTTTTGCGGGGGATCTGAGGACAGCCCAGTACATGTAAGGGTGTTTGTGTTGATTGCCTGCCGGCTTGCCAGTGTTTACCATGTCTCCTTGCTTGACTTGAATCGTTTGTCTGAAAGTACAGGACCCAACACACTGCGTAATGCTGCTCGCACATGTTTGCCGAGGCGTTCCGCTGAGAAGACGGCGGGGAGCTGAGCAGTGCTTAAGGATGTTGAATCCAGTTTTTGCCAATTTGTTCAACCTCCGAAATGTGTTCTTTGGGGTTCGTGCAAGACAAATAGATGCCTTTTTCTTAGGGGACCTCCAAAATGATGATTGTCCTGGTTTCCCTTTACCACAAAAAAAAGGCAACAACTCCAAACAAGAACGGATCCAACTGTCCAACACGTGTTTTGGTCAATTCGAAGCTCGTCCTGCTTTGGACTCTCAGACCGGGCAGGTCATTTAGGCCGCGGGTGAGTCACTGACCTCTAAGAAACAGTGCTCAGGGGCTCGGGGAGTTCCTGGACCCTCAGCTCGCCGAAAAAATGGGTGATTCCTGCAGGACCCATACACACATGCTTGCTCGTTTTTTTCGCGGCAAACACGTGCGCGAGAAATGGTACATGCAAACACATGCAACTACGCGGAGCACTTTTTTGTGTATCAAAGGGTCCAGGTTGCCCCAAAAACTGCTGTTATACGCGTAGTTTGAGGGTCCAGGTGAATTGATGTGTTCGCCGCCATTAAAAAAATAAGAAAACGCGTCTGGTTGACTAGAATCCCATGGCAGGGATCCTTATGGATTTTCCATAGCGCAGTCTTCAGACGTATCACCCAAGTTATGGCTTCAGCTTCCCGTCAGGCGGAGCTCAACTTCCAGAAGGACTCCCAGGACATGAAGCTCGAGAAGTCCCAGAAGGAGCCACGAAGCCTCGTCGAGACCGACGTTTTGCGGGGGAAGATTCGTGTGATGTGCCCCTGGTTTCTAATGGGATCTATCACTGGATGAGTTTATGGTTTTTATTTGTTTGGGGGGGACTGCCCCTGTTGGTTTTTGGAATGCCCCTGTTGGTTTTGTGAAATGGAATCGATCACTGTTTTTTTTTCTTGGGGGGGGGGGTGGACTTAAGCAAATGGAAGCAAGGGATATGGAGGTAAGTGCTCGAAACATGGGTGGCGGGTATCTTTTTTTGTTTGTTTAAATAGTTGGTACCCCCTGTTTGGTGGGTTTGGAAGAGAAAGCAACAGGACTAAAGCACCATTTTGTTTTTGCGGGCCCCTCAAAAAAGACACGACACAAAGTTGATGTCCACCAAATGGTCCCAAGCACAAATCACGAGCTCTCACGAGGTATCTTCGCTGTCGTCAGTTGCTTCGTGAAAACTGCCACGTCTTCCTCGGCTGGGGCGGTCAACCTGGGGGGGGAATATTACGGCCCATGGCCCATGGCCACCAATGTAGGGATTCTCAGTCAAGGAGCCATCAGTCATCAGTTGAGGAGGTTTGACCACAGGAAATAGGTTCAATCACTAACATACTTTTCGTGTGGGTGTCTCGAGCCCGATGTTTTCGTTTGTTTTTAGCTGCCTGCTTTGTCGCTTTCTTCTCACCTTCCTTCTCGCTTTGGCTCGTATCACTTTCCGTACGAGGACTGGGGGGGGTAGCACTGATGTCGACCCAAAGCGCGCGCGACTTCGAGCCTGCGAGCCAGCGTACAGGAGAAGGATGTCAGCTATAAGACGGCTGAGGCCCAGAGGCGAGCTGGGAAACTGAGAAGCGAGCCAACTGGACGGCGTTTTGATTCCTTGTGGTGTATCTGTTGTTTGCTTCTGGTTTGTTTTTGTTCTTCCTTCTTTGGATTGCCCTGTTGGTGTTTTTTTTTTGGTCGTTTGGTTGCAGTTTTTGTTTGGTTTGCGGTTTGCTTTTGTCAGTCTTTCAACAACAACCCCAAGGGGGGCACCTTTTTGGAGGGTAGCGCTTGTGGTGTTCTAGGCCTTGATTCCCCATTCTTTTCAACCATCCTTCTTTTCAAACACCTGTTTTTTCTGGGTGTTTGATGGTTTCCGAAGAAAAACAATCGCTGGAAAGAATGGAATTGGAAGGTACCCCTAGAGGTGTTGTTGTTTTTTTCTCAGCGGCAATGGTGTCAACTTGCCAATCCTGGGCTTTGGGTACTTTTCTCTCCTTCCGATGGCCGATGGGGATGTTATGGGATGTTCCTTAGTGCTTGTACGCGTCTCTCTCCGTGCCCAGCTAGGTGCCAACTTTTACCGTTTCTTTTTTGGGGGAGGGTTCCCCTACTAAAATAGACTACAGGAAAAAGGGTACCCTTATTCTAACCTCTCTACTGGAGGATCTAGGTGGGGTGCAGTCAAGGAACTCTGCCAAATCATGGCAAGACTCCAGGCACGATGGAATTGAAGCATCCGCTGGGAGACATACGCCATCTTGGGGTTGAAAGAGATGCAGCATCACTTCTTGGCGCTTGAATGTGGTTTTGAACCATCGTTTTCATGGGAGCCGGGCCATGATTTTGCCCAAAACCAGCGGAGATTTGAGCACCAACCTGAACTGCATCGAGCCCCAGGCGTTTTTGGCGCCGAAGCGGTTGAGTTTGGTATACCTATCAAACCAGTTACCAGTTATTCGCGGATCGATTTTTCTTGGTGCCATTTCAATCAAGCAGTCCTCTGATGGGAGGGCAGTCTACAAAGGGCACCCACTCACCGAATCAATCTGAAGGATTCCTGATCCATGGTGTTGTTTCGGCCCACGTTGTCTTCGTCCAGTTTGGCTGGGTTCAAAATGAAACTTACTTTAGCCTTCTAATCTAAAAGGGTTGTGCGCTTTCCCTTGCAGGCTTTGTTGTCCTATGGATTGCCGATGATTTCCGTTTTGGGACTCCTTTCAGTGGATCCCAATTACCTCTATAGCCAGTATGGTGGTTCCCTTCTAGGTCCACCACTAGTGCCCTTCTCTCCCCTTTTTTGGTTGGGAGGGTTCCCTTACTAAAATAGACAAAAACAGAAACAAGTTGGTACCCTTATTCTAACCTCTCTACTGGAGGACCTAGCAAACAAGCTTTCCTCGGCTTCCTTTTATGGAACCTCCAAAGTGGCAGTTTCAAATGGAAAGCCACCAGTTTAGTTCCAAAATGGTGGTTCCCTTGGTTGCACCGGGACATTGGAATGCCTGGTCCTCTTCTGAGAGAAGCTGCCAGGCTCGACTCGGAGCTGAACAGCCTCAACTCGGATTCCGAGAGTCCGACCCGCTCAGAGCGAGGATGTTGCAGGGCGGACGGATTGGTTTGAACCAAGTTCTGGAGATTCCTCCTGGAAATTCAATCGGGCGTTCAGGTTTGCGAGGTGTTTTTGGCATTTTAGGCGTTCTGTGTGGTTGTGTTTTGTCCCGGCGTTTTCATCTTTGTGCGCGATTTGTGGCCTGATGCGGGTGTTTGCGTCTCACAAGCTGTTTGCGATTGTTTGTGACAATTTGCCGTCTTTCAGATCGAGGATTCACAAAAGCCGTGAACGCATTTGTTCTCATAATGACTGTGGCTCGCATCTCATGTTCAACGTTATTTAGGCAAGTAGCAACATGTCAAAGGGCGTTCCTGTTTTGGGGTCCTTGAGTTTAGGTGTGCAGCCCAATCTAGAGAATACCTCACCATGCTACCCGTTGCCGATAGATGCAGTGCTAAAGCCGGCGCAACAACTGCTGATTGCTGGCGGTGGTTGTTTTTGTTTTTGTGGAGTTGTGTATGTATGTGCGTAAGTATGTATGTGTGTGTGTGGGTTCAGTACTTTCACTCCTTTCACTCCTTTCACTCCAGGTTGAGATATGACGTGGGCATGTCGAAGGTTGCATGTTATGATTATCTTCTAAATCAGAGATGTTCGCCGTGAAAGAAAGGCTACGCTGAGAAACGAGGGGGGCATGACGTCAGAATCCTAAAGCCCCTATAGGCGGCTTTTAGCCTGGAGTTGATGAGGCTTGCAGACCGAGATGGGCGCCCTGCTGGATTTCATCAAGAGCTTGCGCCAGACTTGGATCGACTTACCTAGGACCCAGTTGTGCGATTTGGGAAGGGTAAAACTTCCAGATCGCATGGCGTTTGTTTCTCAAATCATGGTTTTGCTGGATTCGGGATGGTCAAAAGAGAGGCAGAGGGTCTTTTTGTCATGCGCCGAATGGCACAATGACTTGGGCTGGGCCTGGGAAGAACTTTCCTTCGCAGGAACATCCCCGCCCCCTTAAAAATGGAATTGGGGAGGGGGTGACCCCTGGAGTTCCATGTATAGCTCCATTTTCCCTTTCATGGGGAAGACTAGATAAATGAAATCGGGGGACCCCCTACTCCCTCCCACCTAAGGTAGAGGGGATGCAGGAACTAGCTGCCCGTCACGTTGCATCCCTTTTCGCAGAGCCAACTTCCACTGTTCGAAGATCGGAAGTTGACGGGCCATCCAGCAGTCCCAAACCGGAGCATTTGCAGAAAATCGATTCCCAGGATTTAGCTCCTGCCAGCGACTAACGTGATTGGGTGCAACAGGGGTCACTACTTTGCCCTTGGGGCTTCGTGAACCTCCATGTTAGTTGGTGGGAGGGTAGATGCAAGTGCGGCAGGTGGCAAGTGAACGATGGATTCAAGTGAGGAGTTTTCCCCATGCCCTGAGCTCTTTGGTGAGCTTTTCTTTGGGTCGCCTAAAGAGTAGCAAGACTGCCAGCCATGGAGAAGCACAAAATGTTTGATCGCGGCCAACGGCAATAGGTCCAACTCGACACACTCAATGCATGATGATACACTGAGACTGCCGCATGCTGGAAAGCCACACATGAAGCCATAGCACAGGCAGCCACAATTCTGGACTTGGGGGTTCGCTGCGAGCATTTGCCATGAAGTGCCACCGGCCCTTGGCTGCCTCACACAAAAGTGAGGCGTTTTCTGGGGTTGCGAGACAGAATTGTGTCGATGTTATCAGGGATCCATGAGGAAACACCATATAACCTGGTCAAATTTTATCAGAATTCCACCTGGAAAGCCCAACGAGCTCGTAATGAAGGTGCCTTACTTGAGGATTCCTGATTTCCAGTTTATGAATAGCTGGACCCTCAACTAACCGCACAACAGGGGAACCCATAATTTTGGGGCAGATTGAGGGTCCAGCTAATTTGCAGTGAGGTAATTTACTCTTGGGACCTTAAGAGACCCTTGTTCATAAGGTCCAATGATGCTTAGGATACCTGGAGTCTCCACGACCCTTAAAACATGGGTCAGGAGTCATTACCCAAAATAATGTCCCATTTTTGTTTCGGGTCATGGAGACTCTATGCAGTTTGAATCTTTCGAATGCAGAGTGTCTGTTTCGCCCAGGGAGGCGGAGTGCCTGGTGACTCCTGAGTCCTTCGCCGAGAAGCAGGCCGGGTCCCTCTGCCTTTTTGACTTTTTTGGAGGCACCAAATGGGTTGTTTTTTGCGAGGTCGCTGCGAGGGTGTCCCTTACAAACTTCCTGAACCCCCAAACTACCCTGAAAAAGTTGGTTATTGTCCAGACTCATGGTTAAGTGAATTATCTTTTTATGGCTTTCCAGGGTCCAGGTACCCCAAAAGGGCATGCTCAAAACGGACACCCACATGGCGCAGGGGGCTTGTTTGGGTCGGTGTGCCAACGAACCTCTCGGTCCGTGGATCAGCGCTCAATGTGTTACGACAGTTTGACACGTTCAGAAACCCTACGTGGAATGGGCTCATATGGTTGCTTTCGATCAGCTGGCTAGCTTCGTGGCTCGTATATCAATAAACAGGCTATTTGGGTCTAGCCGCCTTTCAATCACAGCTTGATTTGTGGCCTTGATTATGTGCTGGGAATGTCCAGGATTTGAAGAACTCAATTCTGTTGCATATTGATTTAAGAATGGACCTGATTTTTAGTGTGCATGACCTTGAGTCTGGATCACCTGTTTCGGATAACTTTGTGTTGAGAACTCTTGATAGGAGGGCACATACACACTTGATGATGATGGAGATCAAATGTTCCAACCAACACTGAATGCGGGTAGGCGGTTAGCCGAGAACTACGCGGAGCAACCAGACCAACAATTTGGCTATGGGACTCTGTCCTCTTTTCTCATTTGTGTGGGCGATGTTTCGTAACCAGCGGACCTTTGTGCGGTTTCGAGCCGACGCGAAGTCACCAAAAGGGAAGTTGGATCTATTGTGATGGGTCATGTAAGATGTTGGTTTTGTCCCATGGATAGTAGCATTCATGTCAATGATCGCTCTAAAACTGCAGAGAAAGCATGCCTCTTTGAAAGTGCGTGCAGCTCAATGTTCAATCTGCTGAAGTACATCCGAAGCGCAAAGCCAAACACCAATATCCAATTTGAATGGCAGCTCAAATTGCCAAGGGTGGCCAATTTTAGCTTCCGCACACCAAAACTCTCAGATCGCATTCCCACGCTGCGTTCATGCTGTTGATGTTTTGTTTTTGTCTTAATGAGTACCAAGTTTTACTTACTAGTTGCAGTTTCAGAGACATCTGCAAAGTGTTTTTCGCACATTGCAGTGTCATTGCAGTACTGTGAGCAAGAGGGGAAACCCAATTGCTGAGTGACCCCATGCATGTTGCTTCTGTGGGTTCAGTGCTACTCTGGTTTTGTGTTGAATTCTCATGTGGGAACTTCGCCTTGTCATTGCAAGGTGCTTTGCGTCTAAGCCTTGCGCAAAGATTGAAAGATCTACGTGACCTGCCAGTTCTTGGGTGAGGTCGCACTGCGCGGGAAACGAGCAAACAGTTCAAACCATAGAGACCGCACGGCATAGAAATCATGAGGTTGATAAGACCAATCTTGTTCCCAGACCCTCAAACTGCCCCAAAATTGGTTGTTGCTCAAAATTATGGTTGGCGAATTAATTCCCTTTTTCATCGGTAATTTGAGGTGGAAGCCATGGGTTGAAGCCGATGCATCGAATTCGGATCGCAGGCCAAGAAGCAACAGGAGATTGCGGGGCCGCTGACTCAGAAGGGCTTACCCCTATGTTCAAAGGGAGGCAAAAAGAAACCCGACACGTTACTTCCATTTGGTTAAGAATATGTTTTATATTCCCCCGTTGAGTTTAAAGGGAATCGATTTCACTACTGGAGTATGTTTTTTGTTCCAGGGAACTTAAGCAAATGGAGGGTTATTGGGCCCCTTGTTTTGGCACATATCCAAATAGAGGCCATGGCAATCGTTTTGCTCGGAGTTGAGGTGCTGAGTGCGAGTGAACTGGAGAGTAGTTTGTTGGCAATGCTGGTATGGCTCGCACTAGCTTTACGTTTGCTGGCAGCTGCCTGGACGCAACAGCTCAGCCAAGAGACGCTGGACTCGCATCTCGAAGCAATGCCACAGCTCTGAAAACCAACGGGTTGCCGGCACGCCGTGGGAAACCACACGCGCTTTTGCATAGATGTTGTGGACTTCAAGGTGGATGGACACAATCCCTTCGCACCACTTTGCAACCATTGGAAACTATTGTTTGTGGGTATTTACCGGGAAATCGTATCAGACACCAGGGTTCTGAACGGTGGGGGCGAAATTGATTTTGTTCATTCACAGTATCATCAAATCCATAGGTGTCCTTTTAGGTTGTTTTGCTAAAATAAAATAGAAGGCGATTCCTGGTTTACCCGGTGCTTCAATCACTCACTTCCTGAGTTGGTGGACTTTAAACTTTTTGGAAAGACCATTTTAATGGTAAATAAAAAGTTCAAACTTTTTTTGGCCAGTCAACTTGGGAAGTGAGATCATCGGGCCATCTATTTTCCCAACAGGACACCTATGATCAAATCATCCCACCTGCGACAGGCTGAAGGAGGCCCTCACAGCGCTGGACGCCACCGCGGACGGGGGAGAGCATTGATTTCTTGGGGGGAAATGGCGGTGGCTCCAAAAGTGAAATCCTAGGTCCCAGTAGTGGCTCCCAAAAGTGAAATGGCGTTTCTTTTTTGGTTGGGAGGGTTCCCCTAAAATAGACTACAGAAAGAAGCATACCCTTATTCTAACCTCTCTACTGGAGGACCTAGAATCCTTGGTAGATGGAAAAGACTAGGTTGGCCCTGGCTCTTTCAACTTGAGTACCCAAATCGTTTTGCTGATGCGAGAGATGCAGGGGCCCTGAGAAAAGGAATGGCCCCAAACCAAACCATCCGACTTGTGGTTTCCTTTTAGGGGACCCTGAAACGGTTCATTCCCGCATCAGCAAGAGAATGTGAAAGAAATATTCATGTGAATATGTCACTACCTAGAGTCTCCATGACCCCATTGTTCTGGGTAATGACCAACCATTTTTTAAGGTCCTGGAGACTCCTGGTAGATGAATGTGCGCCCAAGATCTGCCCCATTTCTCCGAGTTCCCTTGTGAGACCAGCGCCGGTTGCGGGAGAGTGAGATGAGTAGAAACGGAAACGGTACGCTTTGCTTTCCAAAGCTTGGTTTGTTGTTCTGATTCAGCCGGAGTTGGGGCAGAGTCCAAGTCATGGGGGCTGGGGGGAGGGAGGGGAGGGGGAGGGAGCCCAAATAAGCCCATTAAGCCCCTAAGGCCTTATTTGGGGCTTCTTGGGTCCCCCCCCCCTCCCTCCCCCCAGCCCCCATGAAGTACCTGCCCCAGCAGTTTGCAGAGGCAGCCAGTTGATTGCAGTTGTTGCCATGTGCCACACTGCAGCCAAAGAAGGCACTGGAAGGTTTGTGGAAGGTGTTGTTAGTCGCAAAGTTAGAGACGGCGTTCTGCTTTTGTACAGCCAACGCCATTCACTAGTCTTGGTGGCTCCCAGCCATCCTCTTCGCCTTTTAGCTGTTTAGTGTTTAGTGGTAGTTTCCATTTAACCCAGTAAAACTTAAACTTTTCGCTGCGGATCTGAGGGCAGCCCAGTAGTGCATCCTGAGACACGTAAACGAACTCATTGTGCTGAAGCCGAAGGAAATTCGGTGTAATTTTCGGTTCCGAAGGTCCCCAGCCCTGGCCAGGCGACAGCTTGGCAGGTTTGGCGTAAGGGGCCTCCATCCAATGAACTGCGGTTGACTGGAATACAAATTCACGAGCCCGGAGTTCCTGGGACTGTAAACTTCGTGGGAAGACCATTCTAGTGATGAATAAGAAGTTGATACTTTTGTGGCCAATCCATTCAGGAAGTCAATTTAAACCCTCCCTCGCCTGGCGAAGCGAAAGCACTCTCATGCCGGGAAAAATGAGACGTGACAATGCAAGCCTCGCAAGATGTTTGTAGGTGGCTACAAGTCTAGTTTTCTCTTGGTTTCCCTTTGAGCCCAAACCCGGAAAAGACATGCCAGCCGATGATTTTTGTTGAACGGATTTTGTCGCAGGAGCCGGCACTGCTGCAGCGTCATGCGGGGGTTGCCCAGCCCCAGCGAGCGATCCCATTGGAGTCGTTCGGTTAGTTGTTTTTGTTCTAATGGAATCCCCAAAATCATGAGAATAGTTTATTTTTTCTCGGTTAATTTGGTTCCATATAGATGGTGAGTGGTGCATTGGTTTCGATGGGTTTTAGACGGGTTTAGATGGGTTTTAGCTCCGGATTTTAGTCCAAGGTGTCCTTTTGATCGGTTTGTTTGTTCAGGATCGCTGGGTTTGACTGGTTTAGATGGGGCTTGATGCCCGAATTACCAGAGCCTTTCTGTTTTCCAAGAGACCTACGGTCGTGAGTCAGCGAGATCGGAACCCCAGCTTGCCGTGCGAAGTGGGAATGAGTTCCGGCAGGCCGCACATTCTACCGATCTCCGTGTAAGCTGTCGATAGGTAGAAAGGTCCTTGCTTATAAAGTTGCTTACCCTTCGAGATCTTGCATGCAAGCTGCTGTGTTTAGTAGGGATAAAGCCCCGGTCCTTCGAATTGTGCGCAGAGTCCCTCTGAACGCTTTGGCCCTTTTACCCTTTTTTGGGGGAGGGTTCCCCTACCAAAACCGACAAACAAGAAAAAATGGTACCCTTCTTCTAGCCTCTCTGCTGGAGAACCTAGTTTCTCAGAGGCATGCGGTCTAAGCGAGCGGAGTTCGGCTTGCCGCCGTGTTTGCCATTGTTCGTTTTGAGACACTTGAACTGAGGCATGCCAAAGCAACCTGCTTTCTGTGCGTCAGAGTTTGGTCCTTGTCACTTGTCAACACACCTTTCCCTTTCGTTCCTCTTCCGAGGCGCCGCAAGGGTCTTACGCAAGAAGCCTTGAGAAGCAAGAAGTCTTGAGACGCAAAGTGGTTTTGCCCTGGGTCGTGGAACATCTTACATTCATCTCGGAAATGATACACATAGTACAACCTCCCCAGATTTTTGGATGACTTGTTCAGCTGTTGGGACCTTTTTGGGTGTGTAAAACAGGTGGCTTGAACAGGAAAGCGAAACCTCAACGCGAGGCTCGCGCTCTCCGTGGCCAAGCTGTATTGAAGGCCTAGGTCGAAGATTGGGAGAAACGTCCTGGCTGCGGGCGTCGCAAAAGATTTGCCGGCGGAGTCTCAGCTTGTCGCTAATCGAAAAATGAATGAACAAGTCCATATTAATGTATTGATTCTGTCTGTTTTTGAGGCTACCCGGTACCCTCCTGGAATTGTGTATTGGAATCCAAAAGGACGCCAAAAGGCGACCAAAAGGAAACCACGCATGTTGAAGGTCCATTTTGGGAGAAGCCCACATGAGGATGGTATGATTGAATTTTCACTTGCATGTATCTAGTACAACATTCATGCATCATTTGCGGGAACGCATTGCATGCAAGAACCAGATGTGGTTGCTGTTGTGCACATGCATACCTGGAGTCTCCATGAGCCTTAAAAAATGGTTGGTCATTACCCAAACTAAATTGGTCATTGACCCATTTTTGATTCGGGTCATGGAGACTCTAGTAGGTATTATGCAGGAACACACACACACACCCGCACACACACAGAGACACACACCCGCGCACACACAGACTCATAGAGTTATCTTGCAGGCCTTCTTCGCAGGCAAAGTAGGCCCACGTAAGAGTAGAACAAAGCTTCCATTTTTTCCCTGTTGGTTTTGAAGGGACTCTATCACAAATGGAAATATGTACATGTTTTTCGCAGGGGACTTAAGCAAGTGGGAGAATGGCGTGTGTCTCGAAGAAGGGTTCCTTAAAGTGGTTTGTTCTTTTGACTTCCCTGTCGATGACTAGGTTGCTTTTGCTTGATGTTCCATGGATGGCAGGAACATGTTGTTTATCCCTGTCCAGTGATCTTTCGAGAAGTGTTTGCAAGCAATCGCCTGGTTTTGGGCTTGAGTTAGCAATGTTTGTGTTTGTTTCTTCTTTTTCATGTAGGGGGGTCACCAAAAGCAACCACACGTTGTGTCCTGTTTGATTTTCCGAGCAAGGAAAGGAATCAGGGGACCCCAAATTCAAATTGATTGCGAGTCTGTGATTGTTTTTTGTTGTGTTTTGAGGGGGCAGGGGTTGGTCAGAAGAAACATGCTTCATTGTTGTGGGGACCTCTATCATTAGCAGGGCTGCATTGCTACAGTAACGCATGTGTCAATGTGTGCAAGTGATGGCGCATGCATACCCAGTTTGAGGGTCGCTTTGAGCCCAAGAGTAGAACAATGCGGAAGGTTTGGCGTGTGTTGCGTTGTGTTCCCGCGCTGGACAACATGAAGCCTACCCTTCTCCAGTACTCATCGGAGAAACTCATGCGAGACCCATCTACTCAGCATGCGACGGGTGCGTCGTGCTGAGCAGTTGCTTGTTGGCGTTTCGATTCCAACGCCCCGCGATTGCCTTGTGGCTCAGTGCTCGTGTGTGAAATCATGATGTATCCGAGCAAGAAGTCGCAGTCTTCTGCTGGCACCGAGCAAAAAGCAACGGGAAGAGAAGCATGACCCACACGAGCCCACATAGACTGTTTGACGACTGACAGGAGGGATATGCTGGAGAAGGCGCTGGCATTTTCCCGGCCGCTTGTTCTGCATGTGTTCCTTGTTGGTTTGACCCTGTCCAAGCGGTTGTGACATGGCACTGTTCCTTTGAGCCAGCAACACGCCGAACTCTGCGCTCAAAGTTGCAAGTGTCAGAATGAGTCCCTGCTGGCCATGACCACCTCTCCGCCTGAGCCCAATAGTGACGGTGCAATTGCGCCCAAGGAGGCAATTGCCTGAGAACGCGACGTCCAAGTGCTTTGGGCAATGGCCTTATGAAATAGCTGCCAAGAGGAACCATCATGATTGCAACGTCTTGGATCCAGCTAACTTATGAAGCTCACAAGGGCTAAACATGAGGGGGGGTGAATCTTTGCGCTGCATAGCTCCTGCCTGTGGGAGGCGACGCAAACTCGATTTGCTCTTTCGTCGTTTTCTTGAGTGTGGCTTTTTAAAAGGTTCCCGGTTTTTGGTGGGCTTTAAAGAGAAAGCAACAGGAAAACCACAATGCTTCTGAGCATTTTTTAGGTGGTTGCCCCAAGAACAGACGAATGATCTTCTTGCTGGTGCGATGGGTAATTAAGGAATGTGGGAATGAACCTGGGGATTCCCTGATAAAGGAAACCAGCAGCAAGGGATCAGACTCGACAATTCTCAGGGCCCCTCCATCTCTCGCAGCAGCAAGTCTTCTTGGATAGCGGGACCCAGAGGTTGCGCTACCCTCAACCCTTCCGCCGAGGCCCGAGTCTGAGCTGGATCAGCCTTCGACTCAAAGGCGCCCGAAATCGAACGTCGGGACGTTTGGAGCACCCTTGTCGTTTGTCGATTTGCGTGTCTGCATATTTCTTTGTGTGTCTGTGTGTTTGGTGTGTCTCGTATCTAGTGTTTGGGCGATTGTTTGTCTGCTTGCCTGCTTATCTGTTTGTCTGTCTGTCTGGCTGTCTGTCGACTTGACTGTCTGTTTGCCTGTCTTTCTATCTGTCTGATTTGATTGATTGATTTGATTGATTGATTGATTTGATTGATTTGATTGATTGATTGATTGATTGATTGATTGATTGATTGATTGATTGATTTGATTGATTGATTGATTGATTGATTGAGTGATTGATTGATTGATTGATTGATTGATTGATTGGATTGCATTTGATTTGATTTGATTTGATTTGATTTGATTTATTTTTTTTTATGTATGTATTTGTTTGTTGATTTGTTGATTTATTGATTTGTTGATTTATTGAGTTATTGAGTCAATGATTTATTGATTAATTAATTAATTTATTTATTTTTTTATTTATTTTTTCGATTTGATTGGTTGATTGATTTGTTGATTGATTGATTGATTGATTGATTGATTGATTGATTGATTGATTGATTGATTGATTGATTGATTGATTGATTGATTGATTGATTGATTGATTGATTGATTGATTGATTGAGTTGATTGTTTGATTGATTGATTGATTGATTGATTGATTGATTGATTGATTCATTGCTTACTTATGTTGCTTTGATTTGCGTTGACAAACGGGATACACCAATAAAACGTGTTGAGTTGCTTTGATTTGCTTTGCTTTGCTTTGCTTTGCTTGCTTGCTTGCTTGTGTTTATTGTTTTGTTAGGTTGCTTGCTTGTTTCTTTGCTTCTCTGTTTCTTTGCTTCTCTGTTTCTTTGCTGTCTCTGCCTGCTTGTTTGTTTGCTCGTTTGTTTGTTTGTTTGTTTGTTTGTTTATGTGTTTGTTTGTTTGCTTGTTTGTACCTCTCGGTCACTTTGTTTGTTTGTTTACTTGTTTGTTTACTTGCTTGTTTGTTTGTTTGTTTGTTTGTTTGTTTTGTTTGGTTGTTGGTTTGTTTGTTTGTTTGTTTGTTTGGTTGGTGTTGTTTGTTTTGTTTGTTTCTTGTCCGGCTTCTGAAGAGGAACGGACACCAACATGGAACATGTGCATTGATTTATAAGCCCGTTTGACATTCTCGAGGAATCCAACCACTAAACCAGTGGCTCGCTCGAGGTAGCTGTTCGAAACCAACCTGAAAAATACTGAAGTGGCGCAACGTGCTGCGGCTTGTTTGTTTTTCTGCTACATTCTGCCACTGATCGTTGCCAAGCCATGTTTGCCCGTTGCACACCTGCGTAACAAGGACCTCCGTTACAGACCTCTGCCGCAAGATTCAGATACGGCACCGGCCGCCTGAATTTCGGCGGCGGGTGCAGTGCTTGCTGAGGCGGTTCTGTGGGTAAATGGCACAGCCCCAAAGCTCCAAAGCGCCAAACCAATCCAAGCGGGGGGAAACTGATGTCTTGTGTTTGATATACGGGGGGTACTGTATGTGATAAACCGTAAGGATGGGCCATTTGGACAAGTCCTGAGATTCTGAGATCTCCTCGAGGTTCTGGCAAGGGTTTGGGAGTTTGAAAGGTATATTGTTTACACACTTTGTGTCCCCAATCAACAGGTATGAAGTCAACTCCCATTCATTCAGTGGATCCAACCATTCTAATTTTCCTTTTAGGGTTTGAGACCCACACTACTGGTCTCCTCCAGAAATCCAATGTTTTGAGTGTACCCTTGGGCTTTCGATCGCATGCGATCGAGGCACCGGGGCTATGCTCGGACCACTTCTTGCTCCTTCGGCTCGCTGCGGGAACCTCAGCTTCGATCACCTCGAGCGGGAGATCCGATCCGGGATCGCAGGGGCCTTTCAGGGCGGCGAAACATGGAAATGGAAAGAGAGTTGCTGTTAAAGGAAAACTGGTCTTGCAGGGGGGCTCTTCAGGTTCCATGTTGTTTTTTGGAATGATGCACTCTTACGGATTACTGTGATTTGGAGGAATCATTCGGGGTGTGGAGATTATCCGTAAGGTTTTTGCAAAGAGGAAGGCATTCGGTGACCATGGGTGGGTTAAATCCCTCCGCGTCTCTGGCGAGCGCAAGAGCGCGTGATGGTGACAGCTTTCATTTAATGCTGCTGCACGCCTGCCAGCGTAAGCGAACTCCGGTTGCTGCGTTTGCAAGCGTAGCAGGAGCAGCCACAATGGCTCCAGAGCCCACGCTGCAAGCGAAAGGGCGAAAGGGCGATGCGGTCGCGAAAGCTTCGCAGAGTTTGTTCTCGTGCGATGGCGGTTTGCGCATGGAGCTCTGATCAACCACTTCCCCTAACTCTTGGCCCAGCGAGGGAGGCCCGGCGAACACGGGGGGATTTTCTCCAAACGTCCAGCCCGGCGCCTAAGGCATGAGCCGCCTGCTGCCCGCGCCTTCAAGTCCTTGTCGCAGGCGGGACGAGAAGACGCCACGCTGGGAAAAGGCCCTGCCAAGGAGACATGGGGCACTTGCTCAAAACCCGGGGTGGGGCGGAGTCCCATGGAGCTGAAGTTTTTATACATATATATTTATATATATATATTATTATAGACATATATATCTATTCTACTATTAGGTGGAGTCCTATGGAGCTGAAGGGTGTTTTTATTCTTCTTCTTTTTATGAAAAAGTACTACTTGCTCAAAAAGCCTTTGGTCGATGAAGGTTAGTAAAGGACAATCCCCTTGGCACAAATAGCTGCGGAGATCCGGCGTCTTAATTCTTGAAGCATGGTTCTGGGTAGACCATTTTCATACCGGGTTTGGATTGTGACTCGCATGGGTCTGTGATTTTGGTGTAGTTTGCTCTCTAGTCGTAGGTTTGCAGGGAAACCAGCAGGACAGCCACGATTTTGGGCCACGGATTTGTGTAAGTTAGGCTTTCTCAATGGTATCAGTTGTCATTGTGACTCAAACGCCAAGTGGTTTTTTCCTTCGGACATGGGTCAGGGAGTTGATTCTCTAGATATTGCAAGGGGGGAACCAGGAATACATTGCAACTTACTATGGCTTGCGGTGGGTTTTTTTACAGACCCAGGTTTCCTCAGATTGAGCTAGAACCCCAAGTGCAGGTCTTTGTAATTAGTGTCTTGAGCAGCACAGGATGTCCGGAAGCTGTCGCTAGGGTTGAGCTAGGATGTGTGCAAAGTTGTCACACACTCTCACTACTGTGAAATGTTGATAATTGCTCAAACTCATGGGGTGCATTCCCTTTTGCATGGGTTTGATGATGCAGGTACCCTAAAAACAGGGTGCGTTTTCTCTTCAGCCATTGGGAGTTGGGGATCTTAGAGCGGGGGCAGGAGTTTTGCGCAGGCCATAGTTCACTTGGCCTGTGCTGCTTCCTGCTTTACATCCGTGAGAAGACAGCGTTGATGTTTTTGTTCTCCTCGAATGCGTGGAAAAACACTCTTCAGCCGACAAGGCACCATTCTATGCACCAAAGGCCTGCCCATGGTTGATTCAAGTTTTGTTTTATCCCCAGCCCCCCACCCCCCTCCCCCCCTCGCACTTGCCAGCGCCCCTTCGTAGGACCAAATATGACCTGACAATGCTTCCCATCGGCGCTGAGAAGTTAAACTTATTCTGCTGCATTCGGTCACATATATATATATATATATGAGCCACGGACAAAACACGCGTAGACCACTTTATCAAGACGGGGCACGCTTTTGAGTAACACATCCCAAAACCATGGAAAACGATGAGGTCTCCCCCAAAAACGATGACCCTTAACGAACACACGGCTCTGTAAATACGACACTTGTACTGAGAAGTTGCGATTTTCGAGCTGGAGATGCGGAAGTGTACTTCGCGTACAGCCTAGGCTTGTACTACAAAGCTGCGATTTTCGAGCTGGAGCTGCGGAAGTGTTCTTCGCGTACTAGACTTGTACTACAAAGTTGCGATTTTCGAGCTGGAGCTGCGGAAGTGTACTTCGCGTACTAGACTTGTACTACAAAGTTGCGATTTTCGAGCTGGAGCTGCGGAAGTGTACTTCGCGTACTAGACTTGTACTACAAAGTTGCGATTTTCGAGCTGGAGATGCGGAAGTGTACTTCGTGTACTAGACTTGTACTACAAAGTTGCGATTTTCGAGCTGGAGCTACTTCGCGTACTAGACTTGTACTACAAAGTTGCGATTTTCGAGCTGGAGCTGCGGAAGTGTACTTCGCGTACTAGACTTGTACTACAAAGTTGCGATTTTCGAGCTGGAGATGCGGAAGTGTACTTCGCGTACTAGACTTGTACTACAAAGTTGCGATTTTCGAGCTGGAGCTGCGGAAGTGTACTTCGCGTACTAGACTTGTACTACAAAGTTGCGATTTTCGAGCTGGAGATGCGGAAGTGTACTTCGCGTACTAGACTTGTACTACAAAGTTGCGATTTTCGAGCTGGAGATGCGGAAGTGTACTTCGCGTACTAGACTTGTACTACAAAGTTACGATTTTCGATCTGAAGATGCGGAAGTGTACTTCGCGTACTAGACTTGTACTACAAAGTTGCGATTTTCGAGCTGGAGATGCGGAAGTGTACTTCGCGTACTAGACTTGTACTACAAAGTTGCGATTTTCGAGCTTGCGGAAGTGTAGTTCGATTTTCGAGCTGGAGATGCGGAAGTGTACTTGCGAGACTAGAGTACTACTTCGAGCTTGCGGAAGTGTACGTACTAGACTTGTACTACAAAGTTGCGATTTTCGAGCTGAGATGCGGAAGTGTACTTCGCGTACTAGACTTGTACTACAAAGTTGCGATTTTCGAGCTGGAGATGCGGAAGTGTACTTCGCGTACTAGACTTGTACTACAAAGTTGCGATTTTCGAGCTGGAGATGCGGAAGTGTACTTCGCGTACTAGACTTGTACTACAAAGTTGCGATTTTCGAGCTGGAGCTGCGGAAGTGTACTTCGCGTACTAGACTTGTACTACAAAGTTGCGATTTTCGAGCTGGAGATGCGGAAGTGTACTTCGCGTACTAGACTTGTACTACAAAGTTGCGATTTTCGAGCTGGAGATGCGGAAGTGTACTTCGCGTACTAGACTTGTACTACAAAGTTACGATTTTCGAGCTGAAGATGCGGAAGTGTACTTCGCGTACTAGACTTGTACTACAAAGTTGCGAATTTCGAGCTGGAGATGCGGAAGTGTACTTCGCGTACTAGACTTGTACTACAAAGTTGCGATTTTCGAGCTGGAGCTGCGGAAGTGTACTTCGCGTACTAGACTTGTACTACAAAGTTGCGATTTTCGAGCTGGAGCTGCGGAAGTGTACTTCGCGTACTAGGCTTGTACTACAAAGTTGCGATTTTCGAGCTGGAGATGCGGAAGTGTACTTCGCGTACTAGACTTGTACTACAAAGTTGCGATTTTCGAGCTGGAGCTGCGGAAGTGTACTTCGCGTACTAGACTTGTACTACAAAGTTGCGATTTTCGAGCTGGAGATGCGGAAGTGTACTTCGCGTACTAGACTTGTACTACAAAGTTGCGATTTTCGAGCTGGAGCTGCGGAAGTGTACTTCGCGTACTAGACTTGTACTACAAAGTTGCGATTTTCGAGCTGGAGCTGCGGAAGACTGCGGAAGTGTACTTCGCGTACTAGACTTGTACTACAAAGTTGCGATTTTCGAGCTGGAGCTGCGGAAGTGTACTTCGCGTACTAGACTTGTACTACAAAGTTGCGATTTTCGAGCTGGAGCTGCGGAAGTGTACTTCGCGTACTAGACTTGTACTACAAAGTTACGATTTTCGAGCTGAGATGCGGAAGTGTACTTCGCGTACTAGACTTGTACTACAAAGTTGCGATTTTCGAGCTGGAGATGCGGAAGTGTACTTCGCGTACTAGACTTGTACTACAAAGTTGCGATTTTCGAGCTGGAGCTGCGGAAGTGTACTTCGCGTACTAGACTTGTACTACAAAGTTGCGATTTTCGAGCTGGAGCTGCGGAAGTGTACTTCGCGTACTAGACTTGTACTACAAAGTTGCGATTTTCGAGCTGCAGATGCGGAAGTGTACTTCGCGTACTAGACTTGTACTACAAAGTTGCGATTTTCGAGCTGGAGCTGCGGAAGTGTACTTCGCGTACTAGACTTGCACGACAAAGTTGTGATTTTTGAGCTGGAGATGCGGAAGTGTACTTCGCGTACTAGACTTGTACTGCACAGTTGCGATTTTCGAGCTGGAGATGCGGAAGTGTACTTCGCGTATTAGACTTGTACTGCCTGCCAAGTTTCGCTTTTCGAGCTGGAGCTGCGGAATTGTATTTCGCAATTTTCGGGCTGGAGCTGCGGAAGTGTACTTCGCGTACTAGACTTGTACTACAAAGTTGCGAATTTCGAGCTGGAGCTGCGGAAGTGTACTTCGCGTACTAGACTTGTGCTAGAAAGTTGCGATTTTGGAGCCGGATCTGCCAAAGTTCGAAAACACTGTAAAACGATGAGGTCTCCCCCAAAAACGATGACGTTAAAAAAAGGTACTAAGGCCAAGTAAAGGGTTTCGTCCGCTCCTCATATATATATTATAGTGTTGTTTGCTGTTGTTGATTTTTTTGGCGTATATATCTAGTTCTATTTGTAAACGCATAGAACTGCGCCGATCGAATGCATTTGTTGTTTCTCCAACTTCTGCACTCCTCCAGCTTGGCATTAGACAAAACCCCCTACGGAGTGAGCCGAAAGAGGGACGCCCCAAGGCCACGCGTGGCTCATGAGGCAGTCGAATTCATCGCCGGGTGTCAAATCGTCTAAAGTGACCCACACCCAAACTTCCCCCCAACCCACACCGTACAACACGAGATCCCCATGCGATGAAAAAAAGATGCGGCGCCGCATGCAGCAATCGGGAATCGCGCGAGTTTTTGTTTCTTGGCGCGCAGGGCATCCGTGGCATCGCGAGGGCCCAGGTCATTGTGGACCAAGGCCTGCCCCACAACGTGGACGTCGTGGCGTTGGTGCGACGCATCGCCCGGGGGCACGGGGAAGAGAGAGCCGCCGTTTCGTCCACGTCGCGCGGGATGGCTCATAGACGGGGCTTACCGGTCATTTTGGTGCCATGATGGCAATTGCTTTAGCTTCTTGTCAAGTGGGAACACAGGCACATTTTCCCAAGCTCAAGGTTGAAGATCCAACCAAGTAGTTGTTAAGGATCATTGCTTAAGCTGGTCTTACCTTAGGTAATTAGTCAGATCAACATGGAACCCATCCAAAAAAGGGTGTCTGTGCGCTTGCGTGTTGGTGGATTTGCCTGGTTTGTGTCCGATGCTCTGAGTTGCTCAATGGCGGGTCCTTTGCGCAACATATTCCTCAATCTGCGCATGATGGTTGTGTTCCATGTAAATCAGATGCGAACCTCTGTGTATGACTGGTTGTGTATCATCAAAAGTGACAGGCAGGTCGGCCGGTATCAATGGGGCGTACTACCCCAGAGCCACACTGGCAACGGTACATGGCAGAAGTCCGAGGGAAGCCCAAAACAGCGCCCAACAGTTTGATTGCTTTGCCTTGGGATTGGCAAAAGACATGGGAGCCGACTGCACTGGCGATCAAGATTTCGCCGGCCGCGGGAGCATTTGATCTAGTCCTGTTGATGACGCCAGACAGGCGAAGCGTTGCGGAGTTCATGGATATGGGTTGATTATCCTAGTTCCCCCAGTAGTGCCCTTTTACCCTTTTTGGGGGGAGGGTGACTACAGAACAAAGTTGTTACCCTCCTGGAACCTCCATCGTAGCATAAATTTATGCCTCCCCCCTTGTTCGATACCAAAATTGACTCGACGTAGCACTTTTTGCCTCCCATTCGCTTCCGAGCGCCTTTTGACGATTCGGGCAGAAATCCCATTCGGCCGTGTTTTCTTCTTCCCCATGGTCAAGTTGCCGCCAAAACGGGCGCAAAAATGTGCAAAAAATGTGCAAAACGAGCGCAAATCGGCGCACAAAAGCGCAAACGAGCGCAAATTCAAAAAAATGCTACGAATCGCAGGTAGCAAATTGCATTTGCGCGGATGTCTCGAGCACTTTCTGTTAAAACGAGCGTTTTTTTGAGAAGAACGTGTCACGAGCAAAAATATTTCGTAGCAAAAATTAAGGTAGCAATGGAGGCTCCAGGCTTATTCTAACCTCTCTACTGGAGGACCTAGTATCTCACTTCCTGACTTCCTGAGTTCCTGCATTTTAGGCTTCAGAAGACCGAACAAGTTTGGTTACTTTTGTTGGGCCATCCGCTCGATCGGAAGTGAGTCATTGGGTTCCCAATGTCCAGCGCTCGTCCAGCGATTCGACATCCCCGCCTTGTAAATGGAATTGGAGCGGGGTGACACCTGGAGATCTCCATTTATGGAATTCCATTTTCTCCTTTGTGGGGAAGACTAGAAAAAAGGAATTGAGGGACACCGGGACACCCGGGGGCTTCTGAGAGCACAAGTTTTTGTGCGAGCCCAAGCCAAGGGTTGTAGAGGGCTGGTCGCCAGGTTCCAGGGTTGCTCTGTTGCCCTGTGCCAAGCGGTTGGGGCGCGCATCTCAATTTGCATTTCCACCCTTACTTGCAGGAAGTGCAACATATTTCTGGGGCCTCCAAAACGTGAACTGCCATGAATCGCTCGCGAAGAGAGTCTCAGCCGCGTCTGGCACGTCATTGCCGTGATTTGTTTGCCGGTGCCATTCTTATGGATCCCCGCACATGTATGTCCAAACTGACCACTCCGTGGCATGCGACCTGAAAAAAACACGGGTCCCGAGCCGTTTCTGAGACACCTTCGCAGCTAGGCCTTGACCCTGGCCTTCCCTGACACCTTCCAGAAGGCCTCTTGGCCTGCGCCACACCCAGCTAGGTGCCCTTTACCGCTTCTTTTTTGGGGAGGGTTCCCCTACTAAACTAGACTACAGAAAACAGGGTACCCTTATTCCAACCTCTCGACTGGAGGACCTAGACAGCGAATCATTTAGTGCCACCAACTTGTGTAGAGTTGACTGTCGCACTTTTGGGGGGTATGCAGAGAACCTTTTTCCGAAACTCATAGTCTGCAATCAGCTTGGGAACCGTAGCCTCAACCAGCAGTCTTGTCCATCGCACATGGGCGGTGTCAAGTTCGGCGTGTTGTATCCAGTATCCAAACAAACAAGCTGCCCAGATGCATTTTGAGACAAAGGTGAGCCTGCGCAGGCGTTTGGGGCTTTCTGGCTGTTCCGTGGTGCGTAATTTGCTTTCTGGAGTGGGAATCGATGATTAATTTATGTGTTCTTCTCTGGGGACTCAAGCACCTGGATGCGTTAAATCCTTGATTTGTTCCAGAGGTCTTTACTGTAGCCAGCAGCTAAACGGTGCATGTTTGTTTTTGTGTTTTTCTTCGGCTAGTAGTCGGAAGGCTTGCTCGCTCTCTTAACGGGATCTGACTGCGGGGGTCCTAAAGACAGGAGAGGCTCAAAATCAGGCAGATTACAGTGCAAGTCTCACTTCCCGAGTTCCTGGACCCAATCTAGGTCCCCCAGCTAGGTGCCCTTTTACCGTTTCTGGGGGAGGGTTCCCACACTATTAAAATAGACTACAGAAAAAAAAGGGCACCCTTATCCTAACCTCTCTACTGGAGCACCTAGTAGTAGTTGTTGGGAAGACTACTCTAAGTACGCCAAAGGTTTGGACTTTTTCTGGGCCAACCACTGAGGAAGTCAGAAGCACCATGTTGAACAGCCTCACTTCCAATCATCCTTGCACAATATCCCACCAACTCCTAAGATCCCGGAAAAGAAGATGATAGATTGTTCACCTTCACCACGTTGAAAGCCGATTGACGCGGTTCTATGTTGTTTCCCTTTGGCGATGTCCACATTGGGGCCATGTTTAAGGATGATATTGTTCCCCTTTTTTGGTGACAGTGGTGTGTGTCAAAGGGGCGTAGTTGCAGGGCTGGCCAACCACCTGGATTTCTGGGACTTCGTTACAGGCAACGCAGCTCCTCTTCGAGCGGTTCGCAGAGCCTTGCCCAGAGTCTGGAGAGTCGCTGGCTCAGTCGGCCGGTTATGAACCCATCTGATCAACGTTTGTATGGTTAGGTCCCCCAGTAGTGCCCTGTTACCAACTTTATTGGTTGGGAGGGTGCCCCTACTAAAATAGACTACAGCAAAAAGGGCACCCTTATTCTAACCTGTTTTCTGGAGGACCCAGCAAAGTCTGATCAAGGTTTGTATGGTCGATTTGAGGCCACTGGGGAACCGACTTGATCAAATTCTCGCGGATCACAGGGGGACTCCCTCATGTTCCCATGTCCTTTCGCCTCACGACCATGGCTTGCATACACATGTAGGGGGGGTTCATCCATACCTAGGCCAGACACACTTCGTAAATCAGCAGTGGTACACTAACAGAGCAGGAAATATGGTATTCAGGAGAACACAGTGTTGCACACTGTAGATTGTGGCTGTTTACACATGCCCTCAGATGGCGTGCCATTGGGGGGCGAAATGGATCATACCAGTCCCTGCGGGGGCGCGGCGATTATTTTATTTATTTATTTGGGGGGGAGCGAAACATGGCCAGGATTCAGGTTGCGTGCTCCATGTTTGTTTTTCTTCTTTTTTACAGTGAGTCACGACCATTCTGACAAGGCGTTATTTTTCTTCTCCCTGGCACAATGGGATCAGGTGCATACATTTGGGGTTTCCATGACATTTTCAATTGGCCATGACCGTCGCCTTGACCCCAGTCCCCAGCGCAACTCGTGAGGCGAAGGCTGAGCGTGAAGAACGTGCCAGAGCCGGAAGCCAAGTTCGAATCGCTGGGGGATACAGACGAGCGACGCAATGGATGGGCTGGCGAGGGGCATACAGGCTCAGCCAATCGGCGGTGACAGAAAGCAAAACCGCAAAGCGAAGCCCTCGAAGCCATTCTGACCAGAAACAACAAATGGGGGATCAAATAACCCCCCAAAAAGCGGTGGCCCGGAAAGGATCCTGGGGCACTGGAACATCCCCGAGGAGCCGGGTTGTTGGGTTCTTTCGTGTCACTTGACGTCGTTGGGTGGATTCCTGGGCGGACGGTGGATGTGTTGTTTTTATGGCGAGATTACCCCTGAACAGGGTTCTTGCGTTTATTTTCTGGCGAACTGAACGATTCAGGGTTTGGCCTGTGTGTTTGGCGGTTTTTGAAGATCGTCAATTCAAAGTGAGTGGGTTTCGTTTTGCTGGGGCGATTTTCAGAGGAGAATTGTAGAGCACTGAGGGTCCGATCGAGGGATGATGCCGACAAGAGTGTTGGCTATGTCTTCTGTGTGGCGTATCCAGGGCGAAACCGAGCTCCCTGCTTTGCATGGCAGTCCTTGTTTTCTCGTGCGCCAAGCAACGGAGCATGGTTGCTTGGAAACTCCTTCTGGGTGCACGCGAGGCAAGTCAGGGCTGAGTTCCTGGACGTAGTCACCCTGGGTCGGTATGAGCCATTTTAGTGGTAAACCAAAGTTCATACTTTTTGCCGATCCACTCAGGCCGTGAGTCTAAGGCAAAGCCTGAACTGAGATGAAAGCACAGCATCGCTTAATACCGAGTCGCTTAGGTCAGATTCCCAGCTCGACCTGTGCGATGCACATGCACTGCATCCCTTGGCATCCCTGGTGCTTGTTCATGTATCTCTTGCGGGTCTTGACCCTTTGAGGATTGGTAGTCTCGCTGAATTCAGGTTAATTGAGACCTGAGGTCAATCAGTTGAGAGCGTGTGTCGTGGGAACCTTCGCTGAATCGTGAGTGCAGCTGGACCATTTTCAGGATAGGATTGTTTGATATTGTTTGTCTTGGAATTGACCAAACGCTACTTGATCCTTCAACATTTGAATGTAACTGAGACCGCGCACGACAATCTTCTGACCCTGGCGAGCTCGACGTGGTTTGACTCGTTTTGCAGATCACCCCGAAGTACGTCAGCTCGTGTGGATGACCCTACTTTTTGTTTTGAGCACCTGTTTTGGGTTGGGCCCCCCCCGAAAGGAAAGGCAGAGGTAAACGCTCGCAGGTTTCAGGTGGGACCCGATGCCTTCGCCAGGATCATTTGCCCATCTTCTGGGCGCAGCTGCGGAAACAGGAGCGAGCTTTCGGCGAGGAGTGGGAATTTGAACCCCAGGTAGGGGGAATCCACAAAGACCACCAAACCACCCATCCCTGGAGTCTCCATGACCCCTAGAAAAAGGCGTCAGAACCCTCTAATTGTTTGGGTAATGACCCTTTTATGAAGCGGGTCATAGAGACTCCAGGTTTAGAGGGAAGCTGATGGACCTTAGAAGGTCCTGAGTTCTGGGGCGGTTTCGGAGAAGCTGCTGTATCGGTCTGTTTTCCACTGGTCATGGGAAGTGTCACGGGAACTTTGGAGGTGTTACCAGAACCGTTGGAGGGGTTTCATGTGGAGCTGTCTCAGAGGGTCCCTGGTGTTTGCAAAAGCTCATGTTGCGATATTATGTCGCTTGAAAGCGTGGTCACACGAACAACGAGGAGCACGTACTTGTTGTTGCTTGTTCTTCCATCGAGTTCACAGAAAGCTGAGTTCGTTTGGGCGACAAACAGGTTCAAGGCGCAAAAAGGGGCCAAAGCCGGCCCAAGGCAGCGCACTTCCGCCGCTAACACAGGGAAGAAGTGCCAAAAGGCTGGTCCCAGCGCCCCAAACCACAGCCATCTCTGGCAACTCCCTCACGAAGGGCAACCCCTGTGAAGTAGGACCCCATCAGGTGCAACAACTCGGAGACGTGCAAGTACTTCCATTTGTTCCTAGAGTCTCCATGACCCTTTAAACATGGGTCATTGACCCCATTATTTTGGGTAATGACCCCATTTTTTAAGGGTCATGGAGACTCCAGGTTGATGTTTTTTTTGTGTTGCTCAACAAAACAATCAGTGGTTTATTACCGGGAATCCATGACTACTGTTTTTTGTCCTAGCGGCTTAAGCAAATTAAAGATTGCCAAGCGATTTCCAGAGTCCACGGCCTTATGAGTTCCTTCTTTGCCTGGGGAGAATCGTGCTGCGCAGGATGCGTATTTCGACTGCAAGGCGCGTGCAATGGAAACCACTTCTAGTAGTTTCCATTCGGGTGTGGCCTTTTTTAATGGACCCCAAAACTGCTGGTTGTCCTTTCGGTTCCATTTAAACTCAGCCAAGAGACAGGTTCCCCAATGAACAACGACCTCATTTCGGCTCCTAGTTGCAGACATCCAGCGAAGCCTTTTTCACACAGGTCCGGGTATTCGAGTTGCCACGCGCCAGATGATGCGTGAGACATGAATCTAGCCGTGGTTGGCATATTTCTATCTCGTTCAAAACCTAATCCGCAATGAGACAAGCGGAGTGCGTATTGTTTGGTTGACGGATTAGATCATTCGTTTTGCAGATTGCAGATTATGGGCTTCGTGGGACTTCCTAGTTCCAGCACGAGGTTTTGACCCACATGTTGCAGCGATTAAGAAGACTACCAGCCAGAACCAGTTTACGCTTTGTGATTAGGCCCCGGGATTTCGACTAGCTTTTTGGGAGAGGAGGAACAGGCGTTCTCCGTTTACCCCAGCAAACTCCAAACAAAACAAGACGGTCACAAGACAGTCACTGGGCAAAACATGGAGCAGCGATTTATGCTTTTGCGCGAGCCATGTTAAGAACTGTGGATGTTGGGTTGGATGTCTTGGGTTAGTTTGGAAGGCACTTATAAAACACACACACACACACACGTTTTTTGGGTCAAAGTTCAGGAAGTTTGGCAGTACTATTTTCGGAGGGCAGTGCTACTCTTGAAATGTTTTTGTAGTAGGATCTTCCATCACAAGAACACGACAACCTATCGTATGAGGGCTGAGGCTGAGCCTGTCTCGGCTTGACGGCCGGTCTTTTAAGCACAACCTTAACTTGCTTTTCGCAGACTTGCAGTTGTGTTTTGTTTTGCGTTGGGTAGTGATATTTACAACATGTTTGTTTAAGGGTGCCCGAAGAGCGACCCTATTCGGTAGGTGCCCAAGTTGGCTGCCACAGGCACCCCTCGCATGCTTTTAACATACCTCGCGCAAAAGCATACAGCGATTCGGGTGGACACGTAATCACCCACATCTGCAGGGACGTGTCAACAGGATTACCAAACTTCTGCTCTTGGTAGCTTTCTAACTAGTCAGTTCCAAATAAAAGGAAGCCGCGGAAATGGTGCGCTTTCCTTGTGGTGTTGCCTTATGAAACCTAAAAGGGTGCGTCAGTTCCAAATAAAGAAACCGCGAAAATGGATGGTGGGGTTTCCTTGTGACTTGCCCTCCAAAGACACATATCTGTTGAAGTTCTCTCCTCAGAGTCTCGAAGGCCATGCCAGACTGGATCACCTTGAAGGATGTGGAGGCCCGTGGCGAAGCCAGTTGCAGTCGGGCCGTCGATGTCGCAGGGAAACCAAGGAATTAGGGGGAGCCAAGACCTGAAAGGACCTACATGTGGGACGGTGAAAGCAAGCTTGATCCAAAGTGGTGGTGGGTTTGATCCAAAGTGTTTTAGCTTTATGCGGTTTTTGTGTTTAGTTGGCTGGACCCATTTGTGGACATCGGGTTGGATCATGTTCGACACCTCATAGAGTTTTATATTTGGCACTTAACTTGGGACCAAAGCTCTGCTATTCGCTGGTCAACAGAAATACAGCCCCAGACTTATATGATTTGACAAAGCAAGACACGAGCCATGTCCCAATTATTTTTGCAATTTGTCCAGCCAGGAGTGACAAAAGCAAGGTTTGGCAGCCTGAGTTTGAACTAGCAAGCCACGTTTGGCTGTGAAGAAACCACCGTCCTTTGTTCACGCACAGCCTGAACTTGAACTAGCAAGTCATGTTTGGCTGTGAAGAAACCACAGTCCTTTGTTCACGCACCATGTGGAATGAGGCACGAGCCTTCAGGCCTGGTGAGTTTCTCGCAATGCGTCCTAAGATGTCCTAAGATTGTTGTGCCGGGCACATAGTACGTTTGCACAACTGTGTTCTTTAGCGTCGTCAACAGGCATTGGAACAAGCATTCACTTGTATTCTTCATGTGCACTCACCTTTTGCATTGCAAGGATGTTGTGGAGAAGTATGGCCATCCGCACAATTGCGGATTGGGGGGATTTTATTGAGACACTTGGGCGGTCTTTACATGGGATGACCAGTGGTTGCAAAACCGCTAGAAGATAGTGCCCACTAAATGAGACAAGTTACCCATGCTCAAAACTGGGGCCCTAACTAGAATATTGATCAACTCCCACTTGAACCACTGCCTATTTTTTTGGTTTTGCTCTCGGCTGAACCCATCGCAGGCAGTGCTTCTGAAGGTGCTACGTCGGGTGCGCGACAAGTACTCCAACAGCAAGGCGTGTTTTTGTTTGATCGGACTTGGTTCACTCGTGAAAGAAAGAGCACGCGTTGAGTGGGCTTCGTTCTGCGGATAATTCAAACCGCAAATCATGTTGAGCGTGTGGAGTTGCTCAGTGGTTCTGTGATATGTCCCAGTGGCTTTAAACGTTGTGCAAAGTTTATCATCGAAGCATCTCGGCTTTTGGTGGGAGTACGAGCCCTGCTTTCAGCGACCCGTTTTGTTTTTTTTCCGCTGCAAGATCTCAAGGGAGGTGTCTCCCAAGTGAAGGATCAGAACTGGCTGACTCCGCTGAACGATGAGTCAGAGGTGTCAGCCAAAGGCGATTGAATGAAGCCGAGCGTTCCCACAGCAGCCCCGGCCATCCCCTCGAGCAACACTTGTCGGACAAGTCGCTCCATGCATGCAGAAACACATATACCCTCTCGCCAAGTCACATGGAAGTGCACAAACCCCTTTTTGAAGGTTTGAAGAGGAAAGTCGTCTTTATGGAGGGGTCTGTGCAGCAAACCACGTTAGTCGTGAGGGTACATACATACGCTAGCTCCCCCAGTAGTGCCCTTTCTCACCCTTTTTTGGGGGAGGGTTGCCCTACTAAAATAGACTACAGAAAAAAAGGGTATCACTATTCTAACCATTTGTAACCTCTGTACTGGAGGACCTAGCATATACCCACATGAACATGTGGCTGTGGGTCAAGAATGGGCAGCCAAAATGGAATTCTGGTACATGTAACCAGCGACTAAAACCTGCGGTCCCCTGGTGGTTTAATTTTGACCCACACCCATGTGATTTGCTTACCGCGCAGTGCCATTCAACGGGAGGTGAGCCGAGAGCAATTTGTCACGCAGAACACCAAGAAGTTCGACCAGGCCATTGACCAGGGCTCCTTATATTTCCCTTTTCAAGGTTATTTTAAACACCTTTTTGGCCCATGACAGCTGAGTTTGGTGGGGGTGATGTGTTTTGTGTTTTTTCCGGGAAAATATAGCAGGGCTCCTTAAAAGATACATTTTGCAACCATTTCAAGCATGGCTTTTTCCACCAAAATAAAGGGAAACCACCATTTACCAGGCAATGCTCAGGTGTAGAATGTAAGGATCCGTGTATAGGGAGCCCTGTTGACTCGGGAAGTGCACGTTGCCGGCGGGGGCATATTTCAGGAAGTCCGGGTCTCAAGCCCAGGCCATGGCTGTGGTTGGCAAAACCGTTTTGGGATATCCCAGTTTGGGGTTTTCGGTGCACCACCCATTTTAGAACCTATTTTAGCGGGGATTGGGATGTTCACTAGGGGTACTAGTATGGGAGTTTGGACCCACATTAAGGAGTTTAGTAGTCGGTGACCATCAGGGTAGGTTGCGGTTTGCGACAAAGGAATTTAGAACAACCACCACATGGACATTACATTGATTGTGAAGATCCCCTCGACTTTTTTGTTGAGGTCACTTGGACAAGCCTGGTGGATTTTTTTTGGGCCCCTCAGATGCAGCAGTTCAGCAGCCTTGGCTCGTAGGCTGTAAGCTTCAAGTCATGTTTCGGGCTATTTGAGAAAATCCCCCTTGGTTCAGTTCAGAACCCCCCCCCCAAGAGTCGCATCTAGTAGAATTCAGTTGGGGTTACCCTATTCAATCCTCATGCTTGATCTTAAAAAGCTAAATGCCGATTCGTGGTTCCACTTGCCAGGAGTATGTGATGCAGGACTCCTGTGGAAAGGCGCGGACTTGATGTTAGCCATTGGCTGCCAGTTACGACTGCGTGACCACGCAACTTGCCATAGCACCTGATGGTTGCTGCCCAGTTTCCGTCACCGCCCGATTTTCCATCCGACTCTTGGTCGATTCGCCCATTTCAGCCGCGTTGTCATTACATTCACAACGGAATTGAGCAAGTTGAGCCATGACTTTTCACTTGGCACAACTTGAGCATATGTTTTGCACTACTCAATTTTGAGCAAGTCGCCGAGTGGTTCAGCGTTTACACAACAACTTCCATTTGCTTAAGTTGTTGTTTTCCCCTGTTGGTTTTGAAGGGAATCTATCACTACTGGAAATATTTCTTTCTTTTTTCCAGGGGTCTTCACCAAATGGAAGACAATAGTTTGCCGTTTTTCCATCTCCAACAGCGCATTTTTCCTCCAGGGCTCCTTCGGCGAGTGCTTCTGGGTGTCCCACCGCGGTCCTGGCCTGTCTCACTCGACAGCTGCCCAGTGGTTCGCCCGTTCCCTTTGCTCCAAAGGAATCCCTCGATTTGCGGGATCAAAATGTCCGTGATACTTAGGATGATCATAGTTTGGAAGCCGAAACAAAAAGACAAAAACACATATGTCCCACGAAATACCAAAAGTCATTTGGGGGCCAGGAATGTATACACATCAACCCCCCATTTGGGGTGCCATTGGCTTGTTGGGAGTTTCAACTGAGATGGGCGTACAGACTGCGACAGACCGCGACAGAAATGTTTGCAACAAGGCGGTCTTCATGGAGTGAGTTCATGATCTCGTGGAGTGGTACTTTGCTTTGGTGGAGGTAAGGGAATAAACAAGTTTGATGAAACCACTGTGACCAACTGCACGTTTTTTTTTGTGGGGGGGGCAGGGCGGTCAATTAATCGTCTGCTGTGGCGGGTATGCCTAGGTGGCAATTTCCATGTACACGCGAGGATGAACATGTCCAAACTGCTGCGTCTCCTATCCTGCTTGCTTTATATCATTTGCCCTAGGGCTTTAAACAATCCAGATGTGCAATGACAAGTAGCCAGGCTCTTTGCAATGGCAGGGTGCCATTCTTGTGTGCAGAGTTCTTTGTACATGCCAGCGGACGAAGCTTGCCAGCTCCCTGGAAGGCACTAGAGAAAGCTCGGATCGCAAAACTAAAAGCAACGCAAGGCTGCCCAGAGTCGGAAAGCACATGAGGCAGGAAAAAACGAAGATCTTCTTCACCGTTCATGAGCGCCCAAGAGTGGCAAGTGATGTTTGAAAGGGACATATGGCTGTGGGTCAAGAAAGGGTACCCAAAATGGAACCCTGGTAAATGGAAACACGGACTAAAACCTGCCGTCCAATTCCTGGTGGTTTAATTTTGACCCATACTGTACCCATATGAGGCACCCTGCTAGTGACACTGCATAGCATCGGGCGCCGTAGTCCGGATGGGCCGGAGCTCGCAGAAGTGATCAGCTAAAGCGTGTCACCAATTCCTGGGGTCAACTTGGCAGGGAACTTGACGCAGAATATTCGGTTTACACATGTACGCAATATAGGTACATGTTTCTTGGAATAACAACCGGGACCCCTGTGAGGAAAAGCGCCACACGCCGGTGTTTGGTTTGATTCCTGTATCTCGCATCATCCAAGTACTGGACACTGTCATACTACAAGTAGCGCTGACACTGTCATACTACAAGTAGCGCTGGCACGCCAGGCGTGTCCAAGATGAGACGGGTCTGCAAGCGCATCCTGAAGGAGCGAACCGGATTGAGGCACACAGCATGCTGTTTGACAGGCAGGGGGTGTCAGTTCAATGGCTCAATGATGGCTTTACGTGGCATGAATTGTTAGCCTTCTAAAAGTGAGGTCGCTAATTCATACCGCGAGTCATGTGTTTTTGTGTGTGTTTCCCAATGCCAACGTTGCAGCAACACATGCGCGCACACAAACAGACACACGCACACACCCACGCATGCACGTACGCGCATGAGCACGCGCAAGCTCACGCACAAGCGCACGCTTTAGTGTGTACACGCACCTGGTACATATGCACGTATGGTTATCGTATACTTACACACTCACTGGACAAATTTAAACTGTGCACTATACAGCTCTACCTTAAGTACCATTGAGGTTCATGACAATCATGGCATGTGTTCAAAGGGTATGCACACACAACTATCCAATTGTGTTGCACGGGGGGGGTAGCTACTAGTTATGTCGCACTGTGCGGCACTGGCGCTTGGCTTGCTAAGTTGCTACACGCTTGCCCGCATGCTTTCGAGTCGGAGGGCCTGGCATGCTTTTTCTCAGTTGCCGAAAGCGAATCGAGCTTTTCGCCTTGGAGTGTCTCCATGCTGGTCCATGTTTAGTCGCTCCAAAAGGTGATACAGATAGAAGGAACAGGGGGAGAACATGCTCAAGCAGAAAACGACCATTGCCATTTGTTGAAGGTCCATTATTTGACCACACATTCGCTTCGAGCAGCACCAATGCGCCTTCCTCCAGGAGGAAACCAACGTGCCGGCCGAGGAAGTTCAATCTGAGCTGGAGATTCTTAAGAGACTGGACCATCCCAACGTGCGGAACCTGGAAGTTGCATTCGGGAGCATGGCAGTCAGTTTTGCCAATCAGCCATTTTTGGTGTGGCCCTTGAGGAAATTCATTTGTCGACCACTGTGTGGCCCATTTTTGGGCAAACAAGTTGTGGGCTTTGCAATCGTTAGATGCAACATGATGCAACATGTAATCGGAAAGTGATGGCCGCAAATGTTGCCAGTGGCAAGTTTGACAGTGGGCAAGCAGGCTCAAAAAATCACTTTGAAACCAATAGAAATGTCACACGCTGTTGAAGCCAACAGAGGTAGAGCGCGAGGCATTCGGCTCCCTCGTGCGGTCATTTTGGTCACAGCCGGATCCTGCATCCGATCGACTCCTCTTTTCTGCGATTTGCATGCGAACCGCACGATTTCGCAAAATGCGACTGGGTGTCCTTTTCTAGGGAATGCCCTGAAAAATGTGGTTTGGTTCCCACTAAAAATCACAAACAAAGAGTACCAACTCAAACAAAGACTAGCCACCCAACATGACATCCAGGATCCCAACGCTGTCGCGGATTTGTTGCTGCTCTAGGTGCTGAGAGTCTTCGAGTGGTTCGAGCAGGAAGACAGCTTTTTGCTGGTCCTTGAGGCACGAAAAATCCCTGGGCCCATTGGAACCAGTCCTGGCGCACACTTCAAAAGTAGAAAGGTTGGAGGTTTTTTGTGTTTTGTTTTGCACACGTCTTGTTTCAGCTTCCTTGCAAGTGGTGCTTTTGGTGGTTTGGACGTGGGGTACCTTTCCCTTTTGGGGGCAAAAGGAACTGGGATTCAATTCACATCACCAATCCAATTCACTGATTCTGGGTTACCGGATTGGAATTGTTGTGCGCCGGCCGTCATGGCCTGCCTTGGAGCTTGGGGTCAAGAATCTCTCGCGGGGCAAGAGCTCAAAAAAAGGAACTCCAGGACGTGGGCGTGTCGATGCGTTTTTGAGGGATTCGTTTTTGGGGTGGCTAAACGCGGGAAATCAAGAGGACGCTTACGCTTTTCCTCTCTTTTTTTTGGCCGGGGTGGAGACGAAACAAATGACTCGCCCCTGTGCATTAGGCCTGTGTTGGAAGGGTACCCTCCCTCCAATCATGGAAGCTGACAATCGGAGGGTTTGGGAAGGCGTTTTTCCGTTTCGGGGACAGTTTTATGATTGTTGGAAACAGGGTAACATATGATTCCAGTACATGTTGCCTTGGACTAGCACTATGTTACTTTCAGACTGTAAGACTATGAGCAGGCTTGGTTTAGCATACCCGGGAGACACCAGCATGCAGCGATGCCTAATTTGCTCCGGAGTGTTTGGTTCTAGAAAGCATACAGTATCTCACTTTCTGAGTTCCTAATTTTTTGGGGAAGACCATTTTAGTGGTAAAACAAGCTGCTTGGACTTTTTCTGGCCAATCTCGAAAAGTGAGGTATCTTGCAGGCCCTCAACAGCTGCTGTTCCATGAGCAGCTTGTTTGTGCCCGCCCTGGCCTGACTCCAAGCAAGAGCTCCAAGCTCTAGAAGTTTGTGATTGCAGGTCTCCGTGTGAAGTCTGAGATCCGTGATTGAGTCGGGCTACGGCGACGCACATGGAGTAAGGGCTTGCCACAACCACCCCGACTTTTAATATAACAGTTGGATTTGTTGGGCTTCGTTCGCCGGATTTTTGGCTGGATGGTGCACCACCCCGAAGTGAAGATAGAAGCCGCGCCCAGTCGCAGAAAATTTCCGAAAATCTCTCGCACCTCCCCTCCGCGGCTTTTTTCGAGCGATTCGACCAGTCACCAGCCAGGCGGCGGAGGGCGGAGACCTGCGGCGGCTGCTGCTGAAGGAGCGGCAACAGCACTGCGACTTCCCGGAGGCCGAAGGGGCCCCGCGGCGCGGGATCGATGCGGGACGAGTCGCGGGGAGGTGGACGTGCGGACGTCAGACCAATTTTTGTTGGCGGGTGACGCTGGAGTTCCCGTTTTTTTGTGTTTTTTTTTTTTTTTGCGGGGAGGGGGGGGGGATTTTTTTTGGTTTGGGGGGGCTATCTCTAAGAAAAAACTATACGGGACTGTGCGAAGGACAATTCCTTTCGGGTCCCTTCAAAACCACCTGCCCAAAAAGTAGTGCCCTTCTTTTCCCATGGCTCAGTCTGGGGTGTTGTTTGGTGCCGCTTTCACCAAACAGTTTACAGGGCCAGAAAACCCACCCAGAGGAGGGGTGTCCCCCTGTTGCCGCCTATCCATTTGTTTCTCACAAAATCGGTGTAGAAGGAAATATTGGGAGCCCCGTCAGGGCGGATTGGCATGTTCTTATTGCTTATGTATATTTGGTTGACTTTTCACCCTGGTTTAGGGGGGAAACCAGCAGGGAAGCCACTATGCCGGCTTGGATTTGTTTCTCAAAGTTGCCTTTGGCCGGGGTTTCCCACTTGGTTTTCGCCGTCGAGGGTGTAATGTTCAAGATTCCTTATGTACATTGGCCCATGACCTTATCGGGAGGCTTGGGCTGGGGATAGCTTTCGCCAGGGGTTCGCCTCAGGCCTTCAGCCAGCAAGTCCCGGCCAGCCCCGGTTCGGCCGAAACGCCCCCGGAAAAAAAAGGAACACATATCAACACAAGCTTTCCCGGGCCAAAAGGAAGCCACAATTTCTTTTTGGGTTTTGTTCAGAATAACATAATTAAGACCCCCTAGTGGTAGTCCAGGCTTGCTCGGCTGGGCGGGAATTCAAAACTCGGGTGGGAGTGTCCGTTTTGAGGGTACTTGTTATGGTTTTAAAGCGAAACCCACAGGAAACCCGAATCCAGTTTGGGGGGGTCCCCTAAAACTCACTTCCTGGGTTCCTGGTGTGGCAAGACCACAAATAGAAAGTTCATTTGGTTCGCCAATCAGTGAGAAAAAGATATACCCAGTGAACATTTGCACATCATTGGTTCTTGGTTGGACCAAGCTTGTACTCATGGTTGTATTTTCTGAAAGCTTGTTCGGTTCGGGCGACCCGAAACCGACAAGCCAGTAACGCCAAAACTGGGGTTTCCGACGTTCTGCTTGACGCCGGGGCCAAGGGTGCAACCGATTTTACAAGTGGGTATGTGTGTCAAAATAAGGAGATCCCCAAATGGGTGGTGTCCCTTCGGTTCCCCTCTAAGCCAACCCCAAAAAGGGACATCCCTGAAAATAATTGCACACCACTGAGTTATCTGAGATCTGCGTTGATTCCCCATTCTGTTTGACTATCGTTCTTTTCACAAACCAGCACTTTTTCCCTGCGTGCTTGATGGTTTCCCGAAAAGAAGGATTCCTGGAAAGAATGGGGAAGCTTCCCCTAGAAAAGTGTTCTAGAGGGCCCTTATAAAGCGTCCTTCCTTTTAAAGAAGCCCTTACAAAGGAGCCCTTATAAAATGTAGAGTCTGTAAAACCACCAATTTCCAGAAGCCCAAACACATTGGCCCCAAAATTGTAGAAGAAGCTCCTATTTGACCAAACAATAAAAATGGAGGCAGGATTGGGCTGTCAGGCGCATCCGCATCCGGCGCTGCAAGAAGCCCCGGTGCGCGCTTTGTTAGAGCAGGCGGCAAGGGGGATCTCCAGGTTACATAGACCCCACTCCCTGAAATTTTCGTGGTAAATACAAAACGGACTTTGTTTGGCCTATCTACTCAGTCAGCAAACGAGAGACTGATGGACAAGATAGATTCTGCGGGTTGGTTTATCCCAGGGTTTCCATCCATGCAGGGGGCACCCCTGAAGAAAACAAAAGATGGGTAATGTCCTATTTTCCTAAGCCCCCAATTGAAAACTAATTACCTGGTTGACTGCAATATGTGTTTGGGTTGTTTGACTGGAAGTTAGTTTGTTCTAGGTGTGTTGAGTTGTTTTGATGCAGTCTTTGTTGTGTGGTCCTTCCTTATTTGCTCCTCTTGGCAATCTGACAGTTCCAAGTTTGGTTTCTGTGTTTGTACACTGGAATCCTCAGTCCCCGAGTGCCTGGCCATTTTTTGTTTTTTTGGCAAGATGATGTTAGTGGTGAATAACAAGTTTAGACTTTTCAGCCAATCCACTCGATCGGAAGTGAGCATTTGTTCAAGAGTCATTTGCGGATGCTTCCCCATGCGTTGTTCGGTCGAAGGGTTTTGTGCCGGGACTCCTCTGGATGCGAGTGTTTGTTTGGTGTTCTTTCCGCGGGTTCCCGTTACGCGATGGTTTAAAAGGAAAACAACAAGGAACACACGATTTTGGTTGGGTCCCCCTATTTTCACACCACCAGACTTGTTCTGCTAAATTGCCAGACCGTGTCCAAAGCGATCGCTCAAAGTGAGGCAGCCGCTATTAGGCTCAACGCTACATCTGATGCAAAATGCTAAGGCATTTCCTTTTCTTGTGTTGTCTTTCTCTTAACATGTCTCTGTATATCTGTCTCTTGTTTCTTTATATTTGTCTGTTTATGTTTCTCTTTATCCTTCCCTTGTTTCTCTTTATCCTTCTCTCATTTGCCTCTTTCTTGCCTTTTTGCCATTCCCTTTCATCTCATTTATCTATCTTTCTCATTATCTTCTCTTTCCATGTCTCTTTCTCTTTCTCTTTCGCCTCTCTTTCTTTCCTGGATGCCTATCTGTCGAGAAAATGCTTCTCGTAGATCGCATATGTGTGTTTTCTGTTTCTCCCTCACTCTCTCTCTCTCTCGTTCTCTTGTTCTATCTATTTATCTAGCTATTTGTCTATCTATCTGTTTGTCTGTCTGTCTGTCTATCTGTCGATCTAGCTATCTGTCTATCCATCAGGGCTCCGAGAGCCAGCGCCTGCCACGACTTCTGTACCTGACCTTGCGAAAGCGCTACATGTTAGTTGTTCGTCTGCAGGCGGATAATTATGAAACTTCCACTTGATTCAGAATATTGTTGATTTTCCCCTGTTGGTTTTAAAGGGAACCTATAATTACTTGGTGTTTTTTTGTTGTTTTACTTTTTTCCACTGAACTTAAGCAAATGGAGGGCAAAGGACCGTGTATGCTGCCACGTTTTGCCGTGCGCAGGCCATGCAAGGACTCGCCTACTGCCATTCCACGTCGGGGCCTTAAGCTGACGCCACGGCCGCCCTTGGCTGTGCACTGCGCATGGTGCGGTAGAAGATCAGACAACCAAATGATAAAATGACTTGCTTGACCCATGCATCTGCAGTGGGGAAGAGATCATGAAGCTGAGCAGTACATGTGTAGCTTAGCTGAGACGTTGAAGCCGGCAATACATATCCTTACATCGAGATTACTTTCATGTATGTATATATATATATATATATACACATTGCAGCCACATGCAGGGAGCGAGAGTGAGAGACAGAGGGAGAGCGCATGACGTCACGCGTGGAAGATTTGCAACTTGCTTTGTTTCCCCGTAAGTTGCGTTTTCTTCTCCACACGTATGAACATATACTTCTATATAAGCTTATAATGTGTATATATATATATACAGTATGCATAAGTTCTACGTGTATGTGTATGTGTGTGTGTGTGCGCGTGCACGTGAAGTTGCCGTTTTTGCATACTTGAACAAACGTAATCGGATTGCCGAGAAAGGCCAACTCGCAGATGTTGTACCAATGCCATCAGTGCCTCATTTGAGTGAGCTGTTTGTTTGCGCGGCGTGCCTTGCAGCTGTTCCATTCATTGTTCAAGCCCGCATTTGGGCATGCGTGGTTTGATGCCGAAACGATAGATGGGTGCAGCCGCCGGATCGCAGACGATCGTGATTGTTCTGTCATTCTCCATGGGTCTCACGGAACTTAAAGGCCGTTAAAGGCGCCACTCTTTAAAAGAGTGGCGCCTTTAGGTTCCGAGAGATGACGGGTGCCAGTTTGTTTGGCCATGACCCTTTTCAAAGGGGTGTTGATTGATCTTCACATTTTGCAAGCAGAAGCAGAATGCCAGGAGCACCTGAGGTGTTTCTTGTTCCGGGTATGTGTCAAACCGTGACCCAAAAAAGCAATTGCAACGGTTTTCTTATCCTTCCCTTGAACTCACCAAGCCCTGCGCCTGCAAAGGCTACCTTTCGCTCACTGAAAGATTTTCTCCACGTTCGGAACGGTGCGAGGAACATCATCCACCGCGACATTAAGCCGGCGAACATGCTCTTGGCCTCAGCTCCTTCCTCAGCACCCAGATACTCGGGAGAGGTCAAGGTTGAGATTTTCCTGACGTTGGAATCCTCTTCAAAATGGGAGACCCAATTCTTTGGAGAAACCAAGGGGAAGGTTTCGTTTGGTTTTCACAAACTCAGTGACATGCGTCTGGGTTTTGTGGCTATGGCCTGGATGTGGCTTTCGCGTTGGACTCGGATGTCTACCAGTCAGGCAGTGCCTCGTTGAGTGGCCCACCAGATGCAGAGATTGAGATGGCAGAGCCCCACAGAACATCTAGGTCCCGGGTTCCCCTATTAAAATAAACCACAGAAAAAAGGGTACCGTCAACCTCTCTACTGCAGGACCTTTTGAACTCATCCAGCGGATGGTCCTTTTGGGAGGGACATTGGGAGACTCACGCTTGTTTTCGGCCAGAAAATGTCCTTTTGGGAGGGACGTTGAGACACTCCTGCTATTTGTCTAGCCACAAGAACCTGACCCGGGTATTTTCCCTTGCAAGAACCACAATTTTCTGTGGCCCCTTTGGGATGGCGCAATCCTTTGCTTGCCGGAAGCCTTGACAAGGCCGACATGGCCAAACCTCGCCCAGCTGGCTTGTTGACGGGCATGACGTGCATCGGCGTGGCTTTTGCAGGGAAGAGACGGGAAGGTGGTTGGTGGCATTTAAGCTAAACAGCAAACACTTGGAGAATGCCCTCGCAGAATGAAGCCGTGCCCCGCGCGTGTGACTTGGTTTACTGGATTTGTGAAAGTATAGGGCAGTGCGAGTTGCTGTGACAACATTGTGAGCAACCTGCAGCATGTTGACACAGTGTAGCAAAAAATCCCAGGTAGATACAGACATGTTTTTGCAGTTCTGCGTAGAGGGGTAAGACTCCTTGAGTAGCCTTGGATGGCCATGCTGGTTTTTTAGCAGTTTCCTGGTGAAGTTTCCGGCGAAGTTGTCTTTGAGTTTGAGGTCCCTTTCTGGCAGATCTCCACAGAAATTCCTGGCCATTATTTACAGAACTGTTAAGGTCTTCTAAAGATCAAACACACAGGGCCAGCTCTTAGCGTGCGTCAGCTCGAGGGGACGGAGCTTGGCCCCCACAGTTTGTGCGGCCTCTCACAGTGCTGGGCTTTAATGTGCGTGACAGGGCCCGTAAACCACAAGGATTTTACCGACTCTTGGGAGCTTCCCTCATGAAAGAGCCGTTCATGTTTTTTTATGCCTTACACCTTGGCCTCTAGGCAGTGCCGATGATTGGATGCGGCAGTTCAATTCCTCACTATGGAGATTGGGGGCTAAAGCAAAAGCATTCGCTCTTCTAGGGTTACACGCTCCAGCAGTGCATCACCTAGTGTCTCTTGTTGAGGTTTGAACACCTGTTCAGCCATTGGCTGAGTTTCTTCTGGGAGATGGAAATAAAGGGCACAAATTTAGGGAAGCCCAGCTTTTTCTTGTCTCGAAAAAAAGAGGTTTCGTTGTTTTTTTTTCCGCGCAACCCCCAAAATAATGGTAGCCTTCAAAAAAAGGCCCCGAACGTGAAAAGGGTGGGAAAAATGATACCCGGCCTCAAGGACCCATGGCTCACGGCCTTGGACGAATCCGCGTCGCCCGTCGCCAGGGCTGTTGCTTGCGGATTTCGGGGTGGCGGAGATCTTTCAGGTGCCGAAGTCGTCTCGTTGGTACTCCGATGAAGACATGGAACCCAGAAATGGGGTCCCGCAAAAGGAGATGCCTCTCTACAAATGGTGGGTTGGAACTCGCCTTTTCGGGTTCCTTCCACATTCTTTTTTGGAGGGTTACATATAGAGGCATCTGCTTCCGTGAAGATATTTGGGGAGTTCAACCTAGAAGCTCTAGGTGTTTGTCCCCTTTTGTGCCATGGATCCCAGAAGAGCGGATCCAAACCAGCCAAAGCTTACTCCCTGTCCCGACACAAGACCAGGCCTGGGACATTGCTGAGATGGAGCATTGGGTTTGCGGCGAGAAGTTTGGCATTGGGTACACACGAGCCTGCACAAGCTATGACTGAAGGATCGATACTGGTTCACATGTTTGCGGAAGACCATCCGCAGTGGATACACCAGCAAGACACTGACAACCTGCCTTGTTATGGCAGCTGTGACCAACCGTTTGGCCTCTCTGGTATCCTGTTCTAGGGGCCCTTGGACGTGCGCTGCAATAGGCCTGATATGTGTCCACCCTGTCAATGACTCTCTGCATTGATACTTTTTTTTTGGATACGAACCGTATATGAGCGTGAGTTCAATGTTAGTACCACCAGATCTGGCTCTATGTGTTTTTTTTTGTTTTTCTCTGGGGGGTTGTCCCCCCAAACAAAACTAGAAAGAGGATGGTTTCCCTTTGGGAATACCACAAAAAGTGGTAAGCTCTGTCAAAGCAAGACCCACCCATATATAGTACATGTATGTTGTAGGCCACGTTTGGCACTGGACTTCTATTGCTGGTTGCCCCGGGCCTGTGCCTGTTGGAGGAGCAAGCTTCGAGCGGTGCCATCAAGGGCTCCCTGGCGTGCGCTGGTTCGAATTTCTGGGTTGGTGTCCGATTTGTTCGGTCCCGTTTTCTTCCGGGTCTTTGGACTAGGTCCCCCAATAGTGCCCATTTACCGTTTCTTTTTTGGGGGAGGGTTCCCCTACTAAAATTCACTACAGAAAAAGGGGTACCCTTATTCTAAACTCTCTACTGGAGGACGTAATAGATCAACCTTTCGTGTTTTTGGCGGCTCGATCAAATGATTCCGGTGTGAGTGTTCTGAGTGCTGTTCTGGCTGGATTGGCTTTGGAGCAACTTTGCCGGAGAGCTCTGCTGGGAGTGAGCTTTGCTTTTAGTTCCGGCAATTTTCAATCATCGCGGATCCTCCCAAGTGACATCTGACGCATGTCCTGGTTGTCTAATGTTACGAACGCCTGGGGTGGCTTGTGTGGTTCCAAGAGGGGCAAAACGATGTTAGGCATCACACGTCTGTGCAAGTTCTAACGACGTCACATCTGGTTGTGTTCTTCTTCTTCTTCTTCTTTTCTTTTAGGCGGGGGGGGATTGGTGTGTGTGTGTGTGTTGCGACGTCACCCACGAAGTTGTCTTTTATTCGGATCCGATTCTTCTTTTCGTTTGGCCACTCCTTTTGCTCCTTTTTGCCATAATGCAGGGGTGCTTGGACATAGCCCTTTTGCATACCCCTTGGACAAATGAACCCAAGAGGCCCGCCGGCTCCTTGGGGGCCTTGTTCCCCCCAGGCAAGCAAGGGCGAGTTGGCTCAGGTACATGGCGCCAGAGGTCTTTGCCAACGAGGTGTGCCCTTTGTCGGACGCCGCGGGCTGAGAAAAACTCACTTCCTGAGTTCATGAACTTTAAACTTTTTGGGAAGCCCATCTTAGTGGTAATTATAAAGTTTGATTTTTTTTTGGGCCATCCACTCAGCCAGTGAGAAAAGGCAGCCGCGCAAAAGAGCCGATGCGCAACCGCCCCGGTCAGGTGGGAAGCATGGACTGAAACTAGGTCCCCGCTGGCAGAGGCGATGCGACGGTTCTGAACCCAAAGTCTAATTTTCTAGGTCCCCCAGCGATCGGTGCCCTTCTCTCCCCTTTTGTGGGGGAGGGTTCCCCTACTAAAAATAGACGACTGAAAAAAAAGCCGGGTACCCTTTCTGGAAGCTCTCTACTGGAGGACCTAGGGTATGTTGTGGCGTTTTGTTGAAGAGCATAGTTGAAATGTCGAGAAGCAGAGGCCACTTTTTGTAGCCAGAGCCTTTCCAGACTCTTTTGTTTTTTCGATGTGAAGAAGGTGTTGGTGTTTCTTCGGTTGCACACGTTTGCATCTCCAAGTTGAGAAGGTGCTGTTTTTTTTTTTAGCAGGGTTCTAGGGCAGCAGGGTAGGGAGCGCAAGCCTCACCGAGTTCCCGAATTTCAAGCAGGAGTCATGTGAAAGCGGCTCTTCCCTGTGCCAGGCTTGTCCTGTGAAGCAGGCGAATCAACTGCAAGGTGCCAACTGGACTCAAGACGTATTCAGGCGATTTGCAGATTTGCAGCTTGGAGTGACCTGAGCCTGCAGGCTTGACTTTGTTTGAAGGTCAGGCAGCTTTGCATTTTGAGTGCCCACTGACGCCTTCAGGTTTCAATACATGTGCAGGCCATGCAGTCTTGTCAGCCCATCTGTTTTTGCGTCTTTAAACATGTCTGAGTGTTGTGGACATCTTTGTGTGTGGTTGTGTTGTTGTAGATTGTTTCGTGTTTTGCGCGTTGAAGTTTCCTGAACCTTATTTGTGCAATGTTCTAGGGGTTGATTCGCCCTTCTTTTCCGCCCTCCTTCTTCCGAACACCAGATCCATTTCCCCAGGGTTTTGGCGGTTTTCTAGAAAGATCCGGGTCGCTGGAAAGCATGGACATGGAAGGTGCCCAAACCAGGAATCCACATCCAGTCCCATGGTGGTTCATTTTGACCCAATGGACGCCTTCGCTCGGAAATGTTTTGACACAAAGCCTCAGTTGTTCAGTGGCACCAATTATGTTTTCCCTTTTTTGTTGGTGGCTGCCCCGCTCCTGAGTTCATGAACTTTAAACTTTTTGGGAAGACCATTTAGTTTTGACGTTTTTTTGGCCATCCACTCAGCAAGTGAGGACGGTCCAAGCCCCAAAAAAGGCGAAGGGTTCCCTTTTTTTTCCCGGGGTCACTGAGCTGAGAAGCCGTGGGGCATGGCTCCTCGCCATCGGAGCCCTTGCTCAGGTCTGGGCGATGGGCATCGTGGCCTTCGAGCTGCTCTCGGGGGCCCGGGGGCCCGGGGGCGGGGCCACAAGCCTTGGGCCCGGGGGTTGGGAGGGTTTGTTCGTCTTTTTGAGCGGCGGGTTTTTGGAAGCTGGTCCAGTGGAGAGGGTGGAAGAACCAACTTGTGTTTGTCTATTGTAGTAGGGGAACCCTCCCCCAACAGAGGGGAGAGAAGGGCACTACTGAGTGTTTCTTGGGACGACTTGAGCCACTGGTTCTTGTAGAGGGTAAATAGGAAACCCCTTAGCCACCGAACTACCTGGCTCCAAACCACCAATCAGAGGGAAGCTAGTCCATGGGTGTTTTTTTTGGGTTAGTTTGGTTAAACATAGATGTTTAGATGTCGAAAGGCCACCTTTTTCTTAAGATAATGTCATTTTAGCATTAATCTGGAGGACCGTACTAGTCCACTCTTTAGCCAGGAAAGGTTCGTTGTTGACATCACAAACACGTGCGGCGTTGGAAAATGTGAGCTGAATCTAAACCGGTTCAGGGTTGGAGAACGAGGTGGGAACACCCGACCATTGATTGCTCACATGTTTGTTTTCTCCTGTTGACTGTAAAGGGAATCTATCACTACTGGAAATATGTTGTTGTTTGTTTAGGAGACGTATTCGCAAATGGAAGGTCGTGTTGCTCATGCGTTGCTGCGAGCCTCATAATGACCAAACAGCGTTCGAGTCGGATATTGGTACTGAGTCCTTCGGTTTTCTCTCAGGAACAAACTGTCTTGCCCAGTGGTGCCTTCTTTTTTTTTTTTGGGGGGGGGGGTAAGGGTTCCCCTTTAAACTCAACCAACCAAGAAAGGGTGCCTTTTTTGTTCCCATGGAAATCCACTGGGCATTTGAGAATCAACATGGACACTCGCGGCTCTGGGAAAGATGATGTGCATCTTATGCACACTTCAAACCACAGGCTGCTACCGTAGTATGTGAAACATTCTACGAGTTGCTTGAAAATCGCACCGGCTGCTCTAGTTTGCACAGTCTGCCAACACAGGACCAACAAGAACAGCAGGAAGAATGATAAGAAGAAGACTAATCGCAACATCAACAGCAATCTCAGCAGCAGCGAGAGCAACAGCACCAGCAGCAGAGGCGGCAGCGGCAGCAGAAAGACTGGCAGGCAGGCAGACAGACAGACAGACAGACACAATCAAACACACAAACAAGAGAACAAATACACGAGCAAGCGAGCGAGAAAGGAAGCAAGCACGCAAGCAAGCAAGCAACAGGCAGGCAGGCAGGCAGGCAGACAGACAGACAGACAAACTGAAACAAACAAGCAAACCAACCAACAAAACAAACAAGCAACACAACATGTGATGTTGGTGAAATACCGCATGTGATGTTGGCGTGCTGCTCATTTGCTTGGACAAAAAAGTGCCAGGAGCGGCCTTACAATGCCGAGAACCCCATGGCCATGTGCCGAGTCGATGAAATATGGCTGCTCAAAGAAATGGTAGCATGGCACCTGTGTTTTTTTTGACGTGACTCTTCGATTTTTGAGCCACACCCAAATTGGCAGTTGCAACTCTGGGTAGGGGTTACCCTTTACATTTCGACCCCGAGACTAGAGAGAGAGATCGGCGTCGATGGCGTCGCAAGCTGAAAGTTGAAGGTTGGGCCTAGGCACATGGATGTCCTTTTAAGGTTGGATCCTCCAAATTGGTGGTTGTCCTTTTGGTTTCCCTGACCACCCCACCCCCAAAATGGGTAGCCAAAGAAAGACAACCCAGCTCTGGACCCAAAATCTCCAGACACCCAGTGCCCCTCATCCCGTTATTCCTGCAACACAAGCGGCCCAAATATTGTCCAGTGGCCACTGGGGGTTTGGGAACGAACCCAAGAAAATGGCGCAATGGCCCTGTCTTTGTGACTCCCTGGTTGGCTAAGGGAAGCATTTTTGGTTTCTGGGCCCCCCTTATAGTACTAGGCTGGGTTTAAGGGATGAGCAAACGAGCAGGGGATGAGCATATATCCACTTACCAACGAAACGGAGGATTCCAATCACTCGCCAGACACTCAAACTACTTGAACTGCTGAAACCTGTGGCAATTGAACGACTTGGAGAGCAATATGGATCGAATTCCCTTGAAGGTCAAGTACTGTGTTGCTTTCTCGGGGTAAGTCCATCGTAAGCATCTTATGAAGGACGTGACCGGCAGCCAGCGTGCATCAACCTTGTGTGTACACATGTTTTTTGTTTTCTTGGGGGGAAGGTCGACTAGTCAGAAATCAGCTGGACGGTCGTTCTCGATTTGTTGGTACGTTGCCTTCACATGGTCGATATTTGTTGGCCACTTAGCTGGCTCGGGTTAGACACCTGGAAGTTCTCGACTTGGCTGTGGCTCAAAAAAACGGTACCAAAATGGCTTGCCCTGGAAAGTGGAAACAGGGACCAAAACCTGCCGTTGGCCCCTCCGATCGTTTAATTTTGAGCCACACCCACATACGTCTCTTCGCCAGGTACGTCCAGCTGAGGAAGGCGGAGTGTAACGTGGAGCCGGCGCGGACCCGAGTTGCTGGCTGGTGGATATGCGAGTGGATGGACATGGGTATGGGTCAAAATTAGACCACCAGAAAACACGCAGGTCTTGATCCATGTTTCCATTTACCAGGGCAAGCCATTTTCGGGTTCCCCTATTTTTGACTCGCAGCCACATGGCTTCTTTTTGGCAAGAAAAGGACATGGGAAGGTCGGGATGGAAGACTTGCGAATTTATAGGAGTTTTGTCTTCTTGCGCTCTTGCCCAACCCAAGCTTGCTTTTTTTTCCAAGTGTTTCATAGTTCCATACCGATTTATTGAGATTCTTTGTGCGACCTGTGGGTCAAGCAAACATCAATGATTGTGATTGCGAAATGTGTTGGTATAGCTGGAAGCCCGAACACATAGTTGCTTGCATGTGACTTCGGACAGCATCTAGGTTGTGAATCACTGCCCTTGTCTTGTCGTGGAAAGCTAACGCATTTTACCCTGTTTGCCACTTGCTTAAACGGAGACCCTGTAGTTTCCGTTCATGGGTGTAAAACCGCAGAATTTAGTTTGAAACAGATACGGAGACCTTAGCAGTGCAGTGAGTATTCCCGGGCTTATGTCTTGATGCATGTCCGTGCACACGCAAGAGCGCGTCGACTCGGAAAGATCGCTTGACCAACTCTGCAGAAGGCATCAGAAGGCATCAATGCTCAGCTTCGGCCAGGTCCGAAATGCCGCGTCCGAGGAAGCCGTGCGGGTCCCCACGTTGCAAGTTGCAAGCAGCATGGGTTCGGTGAATCCATCCGAAAACAAATGGAGGAAGACATGATTACACACATGGATGTGCTGTTCCTGCTTTGTTTGTGAAGGTGGCTTTGTGAATTATGTTCATTAACTGCGAACCTGCTCAATGCTTCGCAATGCACTAATGCATGCAATGGATCGTGATACTTGCTGTGGAGAAGTACGGTTGCGAGCAAGGGATGCCGTAGAGCGGTAGAATGCAACTGAGGGTGAACAGGGTGCCCGGTGATTCAAAGCAGCAGTTCCCACTCATACCCTTCTGGGCGAGCGGCGACCCATGGACCATGGTGATTGGTACATCATTGGCAGGAGTCATGCCCAGATAGTTGCTGTTAGAGTTCCTTTGGGCGGAGGTTCAGGTGCAATAGGGCTCGAATTTTGTTTCGGATGGTATGGGGCGACAAGCATAGACACCACGCACTGCTGAACTGAGAGCCAAGCTCCCCACCAAAGTCTCAGATCTGTCGTTGGAACTCACGTTTCAACCGCCAAATGCCAATGATCTCAAGATGCAAGTAGCAAACTCTCATGGATAACCATGTCTAAAGCTTAAATAGCCAGAGTCAGATCGATATCATCACTCGCTATTTATGGAGCGTCGGGTCGAATGCCGAGAAAGCAGACATCCCATCTTGATTCGGAACCCCAATTGCACCCAGCGGAATATTTGCATTTGGACACCGCCCGGATCTACTAGTCCCACAAGGTGATCGGCTTTCATTTCTGCGTGCCATCCGGGGCACCATGGCAGCGCACCGCTTTTTCCTTTTGCCTCTTGGACACAGCCCGCGTCAAGTGGTGAGGCTGCCGTTGGGCTCAAAAGAGCGGGCAACGCGCGGTGGAACTTCGGCGGATGCTTCAGCCATGTCCATCTCTGCGTGAAACTTTTGCTTCAGAGCCGTCCAGTTTTCAGCAGAGAACAAGCCACGAAGTTGCGACTTGAACAAAAAGACCCAGCTGCTCTTTGCAAAGCAAAGCGCGAGAGTTCTTAGCTGTGCGCTTTGTAGCGGATTTGAGCGCTGCCCGAGTGTCTGCCTCAGCAACCGCTCGGGCTCTTGAATATACTAGCAGGATGAAAGTATTGACTGTGATGGTACATGGTGAGCATGGTTGTTGTTGGGAAACAGTTGAAACATTTTTGCTTATTGTGGTTTAGTGGGAAATCCCCACTCAACTGCTAAAATTTAATTTGTTGCTCCCCTTTCAACGTCAACCAAGTGAGAGTGCAACATGAATATTGCCTTAAGTATCAAGCTTCGAAGCCGGCATCATTTTGTTGCGCGTTCGGACCAGTCCACCACTTGAAGCCACAGTCTTCATTTTTCCAAATCGCGAGGGGCAGAAACCCCTGGGCACCTGCCCGCGAGTCCTTGAGAAGCATCATAGTACCTTTCCGCAGATATCACCAATCTGTGAGTGGAATGGGTTTTTGTCCTTTCGTGTCGGCATGGTGAAGATGGAGACTAGATTTGCCAGTTGTGCCCTTTGACCAACTTTTTTGGGGGGAGGGTTCCCCTACTAAAATAGACTACGGAAAAAAGTTGGTACCCTGATTCTAACCTCTCTGCCGGAGGACAGGAGAGATTCATTCCACTGGCTTTAGTTGCTTCCTTTGGAATCCCCCCCAAGATGCACGCTGATTCTTTGTCCAGTGCAGTTCCTTCACTGGTGCTCTGCGTTGCTTCCTTTGCACTTGATCATGCATTTGGCTGTGGGTCAAAACCAATGGTACCATTTTGGGGTAGGTGCACCACCCAGTTGAGTCTATTTTAGTGTGGATTGGGATGTTCACTGGGGGTACTGTACGGGATTTTGACCCATGGCCTTTCAGGGACATCATGTAGGTGGGGCTTCATGTCCACATTGACTGTTTTAATGTTTACTTGCATTCATAGCTCTGCGCAGCGATGCCTCAGGTCGGCCCCGAGCTGGAAGCTAGCATGGGGCCGCTCGCTCAAACGCATGCGTTTGGGCGGGGGGGTTCCTTTCAAATCGGAAAACATCGAGTCCTGTGTGGTTCATGGTGCCCAAATGTTGGGTCAGCAGTTTTTCGGCCACCTTCTGAACATGGTTTTCCCTTTTCCTGGTGGAGTCTGATTTGGCCTTTGGCCTATGTCTTTTGGGCTGTGGTTTAGGCAAGACATCAAGACACTCCTCAGAGGAGTCAAAGCCGCCTCGAGGGATTCGGGATATGATCGAATGTGCCTGTGGCGGGGAAAGACTAGTTGCAACTTCTAGTTTCTCTTTCACTGTGTGGATGGTATTGAAGGAAACCGATAAACCGGTTTTGCACTTGCGTGAGCGACGTTTTTGTGTGTGTGTGTGTGTTGCTCGTGTGCGAGCCTGTTGTGTGTACTTTGTTATGCGTCTGTGTTTCGTCTAGGTGTTTTGTTTGTTTGTGAGTTTTTGTGTTTGTGTGTGTGTGTGTGTTCGTGTGATGTGTGTGTGTGTGTGCGTATGTTGTGCGTGCCTTAAATGTTTTATGTGTTATTTTTTGTTATATGTGTGTGTTTGTTGTGTAAGATTGTTGTGTGTGTGTGTGTATTTTGTGTGCGTGTATGTCGTGTTGTTTTTAGGTTTTTTCTATTGCTTGCCTTTTCTGTGTGTGTTTTGTGATTGCGTTCTTGTTTGTTGTTTTGCGCGCGTCCAATGTGTGTGTGTGTGTCGTTGTGTGTGTTTTGTGTTTGTGTTCCGAGTCCCTGACCAACCATATGCAGGCGGTAGCAGGGCCGAGAGTCCAGCGACTCTCGTGACCCTGGTGAAGCAGTTGGATAAATGCAGTGAGTTCTTTTTTTTCTTTTTTTTTTATAATATATATATATATGTGTTCCTTAATCTTACCCGATTTTCTTTCACCTCGGAAGCCGTGCCTTCTCCAGATCCATTTTGACGCGATTCGTCGATGTGCGCTTGACATGGTCTCGATTTGACTGATCTAGTCCTCGGAAGGGTGGGCATTTGCAGGGAAACCAAAAGGAATCCCATAAGGAATCCCGCACCTGACCTTGGCAGCTGATATTTTTTATTTTATACCAGCCGCAGCCATCCGCACTTTTGACTCTTGACTCCGTTCATCCCTTGAAATCTGGCAAGGCAAGAGAAACGGCCCCACGTTGGCCTTGCCCCTTCTGACGCATTTCCCTTTGCAGCTCGGCACAACTCAGTACTTGGCTCAGGCAGACGGTGGGCACAGAGTCCGGCCTTGACAGTGGGGGGGCCAAATGGCTCGACACGCGAAGGGCAACCGCTCATAGGTTTCATGTTTATGTGAGGTTGGTTGATATGTGCCACAATCAAAACCCGGGTAGATGAAGGTTAGCAAGGGACAGTCCCCTAGCAATAAATAGCTGTGGACATCCGCATTTCTAATTATTTTAAGCATGGTTCTGGGAGTACGACCGAAATTTGATGCCGGGTTTTGAGTATGACTCATATGAGTCTGCGTCAAAGTAGAACGGAAACCCTGGAAATGGGTGGTTGCCCACCGCTTCCCCGGGCACACCCAGACCGGGCAGCGCCCGAAGAAGGCATTGTTAGACTTCGGTGAGCATGTTATGCACCCAAACCCAGAAGTTTCCAGACCAGCCCAAGACAATTGAATCATCTAAGAAATCCTGCAATGATAATCCCCCTGTAAATACCAACAACCAATGCCTTCATATGGTTTCAAAGTGGTTCTGTGGATTTCGTCCATCCACAGTATAAACCAGATTTCTCGAAAGGGATCCTTGGCCTTCTTGAAGATGACTTTCCGTCGATTGTCAGGGGTGCAGACCCTCTTGACTTGTTTGCGGGGATGCCTGCAGGCAGGCAGGCGGATTTGTCCTATCCCTATTGTTCGATAATGAACAGGTCCACATTGCGGGGCTCCTGTTGATGGATTTCCATATTGTCCATGTTGTCTCTTGGCGCGGTAAGGTTTAAACAATTCCTGTTCGGGGTGTATTTGTGATCGTAGCCCCTGTCTGTTGTTTTGGGGGTAAAAGAACGGCACGCCACCGATTTTGGTTCCCTTTTGGTCGACAAAGGCGTAATTCTCACTTCCTGACTTCCCGGGCGTTCGACTTTTTTGGGAAGGCCATTTTTCTGATACGTGTTTTTTTGTGTTTCCTGGTCGTTGTTTCTCCTTATTATTGTTTTTTTTTTTCTTTTTTTTTTCCGGGGAGGTTGGACCACCTTGGAAAGCCAACAACTGGTCTTTGGACTTTGGGTGCAACATGCTTCTCGCAGATGTCATCAAGCGAGCTGAAAGCCGCGTGGGGAAGTTCACCATCAGCCCGCGCCTGAGCGATCTTTGCGGAGATGTCACTCGTTTGCGATCGGTTCGCTTCGAGAGAGATGCAGGGAATGAGTTAAATGGAACCCTGGAGAAAAAACAACTCCTTGTGGTTTGCTTTTTGTAAGGGAACCCTTTGGTTTCATTCCCAACACCCTGGGTCAATCCCCTCTGCGGGGGCACTTTTACCCTCACGTTTGCCTATGTGCTCGTTGTGCGACGGCATTTCACGAGCTCACCAGGATTTGCCGATTCTTTTCTTGGTGTTGGAATTATTGCACTTGGCTCCCCTTCCCCTTAAGGGGACCAAGTTGTCTGGTTTAACCCGTGGTGTTCACCTGATTTTTGCAGAGCTCCCTCAAGTTTTCTTGCTTGCTAAGTCGCGGCCGAAAGAACATGTAGATGGATTGGAACATGCTGCTGATATATGTTGGTGCGCATAATAAGCATATTATACATAATATATATGTATATATTATGCATGGGCATGGTGTGACTAAACAAACGCCAGTAGATGAAGGAGGTGTACTTTACCAATGCTGGCAGTGGACATTCCTGCAATCTCAAAGAGAGGAAGCGTGCCGGCGGTGCCCAGTGCATTCAGCAAGGGGCACCAATCTTTATCGGCCTTGGCTTTAATTTTTCCCAGGCCCAGTGTCGTTGGAGTTTCACGGTTTCGATCTCCCACTAGGCCCCCCAGTAGTGCCCTTATTCTAACCTCTGTACTGGAGGACTAGCCCATTCTTCAATGCTGCTTCTGATCAGGCACATCAAAGCTGGCTAAACACCGCGGCAACATCCAAACACCAATATGATTCCCCACGAAGACGCACATCAAATCTGGCCATTTCGCGAACGTGATGCTCAGTTGCCCAAAGCCGACCTTTTGACCTTTGGGTTTCCCCTTGTCTATTTCTGGGTCCCACCGCGGGCAACTGAGGAGAGCCTACTGAGTATTCCCTAGAAGCCCAGGATCCTGCCACTGCTGTGAAAGCAGTTAAGGTCTGGCCTATTGCATACATGCGTATGTGGCGCGGCAGCCAGATGGCAACTTGCCAAAGCCGACAAAGACCTGTGCCAAGAACCTGTTGATTTCCAGTTCCATGTTGCATGAGTCTAGGGCTTGAAACCCCCAAGGGCCTCAAAGAGTGAGGTCTTGGGCTCCGAGGGATTGGTTTTCACAGAAGCAACCCCCCCCCCCTGAAAACCCCTCCCCAAACAACTAAGCATTTTACATGTAGGACATACAAGAAATAAGGCTTCTTGGTGTCCAAGCCGCCTTCTTCTGGCCGAACATTCCCGGATTCCACGCTTTTTTTCGTCGGAAAAAAAACACACACACAAAACCTTCTTCAGGCGGGCGGTACCACCGGAAGCCCAGGAAGATGGAGGCGGGGCGTCTGACTCGTGAAACCGAAGACTAAAAATGGCCGTGGGGCAAAACTACCTGGAGTCTCCTTCTGACCCTTAAAAAATGGTTGGTCAGTACCCAAAATAAGGGGGTCAATGACCCATTTTTAAAGGGTCATGGAGACTCTAGGTGCCCCAAATGGCTTGCAGTAAGTGGAAGCATGGACGATTCAACCTGCGTGTTTTTTTTTGAGGTGGTTTTTTAATTTCACAACCAATGGAATGAATCTTACTTTGGGGGTAGGTGGATTCGCCACCCATTTTAGAACCTATTTTAGTGGGGATTGGGATGTTCATTGGGGGTATGGCATTTTGACCCATGGCCAAATCGTGTTCCTCCTGCTTTCTTTTTTTAACCCCTGTGTTAACGAATCATATTTTAGCTTGTTCTTTTTTGTTGCCCGTTGTTCCTTCCGGGGGGTGCCTTCGAATTCCATTCTTTCCAGGGATCCGGATCTTTCTAGAACACCTCCGGAAACACGGGGAAAACTCATCCGGTTTTTGGAAAGAACGACGGTTTTAAAGAATGTGAACTTGGAATGTGAGCACTACCCTCTTTCCAACAATCGGAAGTGGTCATAGTCTCACAGTATGGAAGTAACATAGTACTAGTCCAAGTGAAGCAATACTTACTGGAATCATATGTTACGCTCTCTGCAACAAAAACGAAGAAGTGAACAGAGGGGCGTCCCCAAAAGGAGCCCCATAGTCTTCCAAAACCCTCCGATGGTCAGCTTCCATGATTGGAGGGAGGTAAACAGATCGCAGCTTTTCGGGTGGAAAGTGTACCACATCGGCTCGTTTTGCTTTTCCTGAGTTTGTATATTGTTTGTGAATTTCTAGGTGGAACCAAAAGGAAACCCACTTCTTTTGTTTGTTTGTTGGGGGGAGGACCCTAAAATATTACCCACATAACGTTTCAAGTTTCAATCATGAAACTTCATTTCCGATACAAGACACCACGTGGCAGCTGTGTACGGCAGCACGTGAACTTGGGGTGAGTGTGCTTTGCCTCTGTACATGTGCATCGCTTTTCTGATCCAGTTTCCTTGTGCGTCGTTGCCTGCGCTGGCAAGTGCCAGGATGACTATATCATCCTCAAGAAAAACGTGTTGGGATCCGGCTACAACGGGAAGGCCGGCGCTAGGGAGAAGGGTCAAGAGCGACAACCATTATTGCTTTGAGCGAAACAAAGCGGCGATACGCACACGACCGAAGGGTTGGAGCGAAACCGACTAACGTGAAGCCCCTGAGGACACATGCTCTAAGGACTTTGGCGCTCAATGGAAGCCCAATTTCTGAGCCGGGATGGTGATGTAGGTGCGCTTGTATGAATCGTGACTCTTTTTGCTTACAAAACGTTAAGTACTTGGCACTGGTCCCAAACCGTCAAAGACAGACACATTGTAAACATCATAGCTGGGCCAATCACTTCAACCTTTTCCATCTCGAAATCCAACCATGCCTTGCAACCTGAGGGTGTGACGACTCAGTGACGACAGGCTTGAATCCTGGCTAGTTATGGCCCCTTTTTTTGTGTCCTTGGTGGGCGCTTTTCCGTTTGGGTCAAAGGCTCCCTTGTCTCTTGACTGCTATTGGGTTGGATCTTTAGACTTTCACTTTTGGGAAAATCAAGGCGTTTTCCACTAAACCCCCAAAAGTTATTTCTTTTGCCGGCGGGTCAACACCAACCAAGATCTTGCAGGTCTATGAAGCCAGGGGAAGAACTGGCGGCGGTACGTGCTTACCTCGGAGTGGCATGGGGATTATTTTCATGGAATTTGTGAGGAGTTGTGGAGGACGATGCCCACCGTGTTTTTCTTTCATTCGGTCACTTGCTTGTTTAAGACAAACATAAAAAAGAAAAAAAGGAAAACAAACCGACAAAAAACAATCAACTAGGTTTGTTCTTTTGGTAGACCTAAACAGTGTGACAACACAAGTCATGCTTGGACCAGTTGAGCTGTCCATAAGGCCAGCAAGGCCCCGCGGGTGATCGGGCCACCCGTAGGATCTCTTTCGGTTTTCGCGTGGGTGGTTGGTTGATAACGGTACCCAGTGACTTGGCGGTTGTATGGATTTTTGACCCATGGCCGTATATTCCTGGGGGCTGGGGAGGAGGGCGGGGAGGGAGGGCCTAAATAGGATTCAAATAAGGTCCTTTTCAGGCATTAATAAGGGCTTTGGGCTCCCTCCCTCCCCGCCAGCCCCCATGATATATTTTTCAAAATGGGGGGGGAGGGGGCCGAAAAGTTCAGTGGTTTCCTCACGGTTTTCCTTTAAACCAACCGTCAAAAAGGGCACCCTTAAAAAAACACACCCATATTTTGAGGTTTATGAAGCAACCAAATCTGGTTGCGTTGACTATCGGCAAACCGTGCAACCTATGCTTGAAGACAATTAGATCCAAGTGTTCTCACAGAGGAACGGGGGGGGGTCAGTGCGCAAGAGAGTGATACATGGGTTTGTCTCCAAATAGGGGTTAACCCAAAATGGATCGTTTTCCCTTGGTTTCGCTTTGCACCAGACTCAAAAAGGGCACCCTGCAAAAAAAACAACACACCCATATGATCCAGAGAATTGTTGGGTCCAGTTGAGCACACTGGCAACCAAGAACTCGTAACGGCCCCAAGGACAGGAAGCGGGCCAAGTATTCGCCACTCACGCACGCCTGCCTCGCTCGCGCACACTACATACACTGACGCGCTGGCCTGTTTTTTGAGGGTACCTGGAGTCTCATGGAAACACAAGCAGGGGGGTCTTTTTGCCACCTTTTGCGGAAAATTGTTCGACCCCCTCGCAGTGAAGGATTCCTTCTTAAGGGGGTCGTCAATTTTCTCATAAAAGGTGGCAAAAAGACCCCCTGAACACAAGCGCGAAGAGGGAAGCCAGCTGCCAGCTGCCAGCTGAGGTATGCCGTGAAGGGCTTTAAGCTCGTAGGGGTGCCAAAAGAGAAGAAGGCGCGCCGGATGGGAGCGGCTTCAAAGTTGTCGGTTGGAGGGGGGGCTATTGATACTGTGGATGTACCAAATCCTGCACCACTTTGAATCCATGGGAAAGCGTTGTTTGCTGGTTCATCATTCCAGGGATTCTTAGGTAGTGCATAATTTCGTCCATCCACATTTCCGGCCTGAAATCGGTTTGCCCTTGAGAAGACTTTGCGCATCTTATAGTCACGTTCTTTTTGAGAATCGAGAGGGGTGATTGCAGCAATGAATGCAATGTTCAATGAGGTACTGAACGTTGGCAACGATTCGAGTTCGGTCACCGCATCAATCTACGGGTTCCAAGACAGATTCAAATATTGTTTTTTGTATGGGTGTGGCTCCTTTCTTCAACCAGAGGGAACCCCACTTCTTGGATACACAGTAAATTGTAGCCCGCTCAGATAAAAGCGCCCACAGTCTGCTGGCATTAAGGAGGTTGTTGCAGGCTGTCTCAGGCAGCAAAGTTCAGTTGCCAGCATTCAAAGAGCAAGCTTGCAGGCAGGAATAATATGATTAGCTTAGTCGCTTGCAGGAGGAGCTAGAGGCCGAGTGCGAGATATTTCTGGTCTGCGCCTGAGAGTGGAAAGTGTTCTCATGGGCCCATCGATGTGTGTCATGAGACGCGGTTCGGGATGCACTTGTTTGAAGGCAAACCAGCTTGAATGATAATCCGTACGTTTGTTAAAAAGCAATCATGGTTGGCTGAATGCGTGAGTTGCCGTTTGCCAACTACCTCGGCATACCTCGGCCTCACATGGCAGAAGAAACAGGAGAAAGAGTTGATGTGTGGTTCTCAATTGTCCACTAATGTTGGGACATCTTCAATGGACTGCCTTGAAAGCGGGATCTACACGACTGGCGGGCCCTAATTCGGCCAATAACCAGCGGAACTTCTGAACAATGTCCCAATTCAAGCGCGTTGTTGAATCAAGCGCGTTATTGAAGGAAGCAGCAACTTGGGTCCAAACACAATGTCACAGAAAAACATCCCGAGTTTGTTGCGTCCACACACTGTTTGCTGCTTTTGCAGATCACTTGATGCCCCAGAGGCAGGACTTGCCACATCCGCAGACAGCATCTTTTGCGGAACTCCAATGAACACTTGCTAGTGCTGAGGAGGGAATGAGGGAATGACCCTTTTAAACCATCCCTTGTGGTTTCCTTGAAGGGAATTGTTGGGTTCATTCCCGTATTCCCTACTTATAACACCAGCAAGAACATTGATGCTAAATAATCTAAGAAGCTTGCAGCACCTAAACCAGAGGCAGCGCAAGACCACATGTTTGGAGACGCAAACATCGATGGCAGCGAGTCATTCCTTCCTAAATAAGACAGCCCCAAAGAAACATATTCACCTTAGGACTGCAGGGGCCAGGCATGGCCTGTCTTTTTGGTTCCAAAAGCAACCACTTTTCAGGCATTCCTCAATTGGCGCTTTGGATTGGTTTGGATATTTGGACTTGAAACCATTCTTGTAGAGGGTCACTGGGAAAGCACCCCCCCAACCCACCATTTCAAGGTCCTCCAGTGCAGAGGTTAGAACAAGGGTACCAACCTTTTTTCTTATGTCTATTTTAGTGGAAGTTCTCCTGACGTGCTTAGGGCATGGACCATCCTCACGTTTGGGCCTCGGGTGCGTGTCGCCGCGCGGCGGGTCGGTGTGTCGGATGGCCTTCACTCACACGAATACGGTGCAGTCCGAAGAAAAGAGATGGGTGGATTCTATTCATGCTTGCTTTTTCCACTAAACAGTTGCCCAGTGGTGCTCTGTTTTCCTTTTTTTGGGGTAAGGGTTCCCCTTTAAACTCAACCAACAAGAAAAGGGTGCCCCTTTTTCCCCATGGCCACTGGGCATCTGAGCGCTAAACAGTTCGTTCCCTTTGGCAGGGCCAAGGTTTCGTGGGGAAATATAGGGAACCCAGTCACACCAAGGGAAAGTAGATGGCGCAATTCCTTGTAGTGGGCAGAGTGGATGAAACCAACATGGGAAACTGCTCCGTATACTTTCACCCAAACCGTACCACTCTAGTTAGCAAGCAGGTGGTTTTACCTCCAGGTTTCACATGGGAGCAGGAGGGCTGGCCTCTTGAACCCTCCGCAGCAGGGAGTTGCTAACATCGAAGGCCACTTGCAGCTCGAAATGCTGACCTTTGCATCACGGCCTTTCGGACTGGGGTTGCTAGGGAGGTCAGGGACGCAGGGACGTAGACACAGTATGACACCTATCACACCTGGAACAAGAAACGCTCTGAGGCCATAATCTGGACCCTCAAACTATACCAGTAAAAAGGGGGGAATTTACACAGATTTTGTGGCAAGAGCCCATGTTGAAAGGGACATTTGAGAGTCCAGGTGGTCCTTTGGTTCAAAGTGCCGCACAGAATTCAGGTGGCGAGGTTGGTCGATGTCTATGAGTCAGAGGCGCGATCGTTGGACAAGCGGGCACAGAGACATGTATGCTTCCATTTGCTGAAATGATGTTACAGGGCACTTATTGCTGCTGGACATTTGTTTTTCAGGGGAACTTCAGCAAATGGAGCTATGGCGTCACAAATTTTCAATCGCTGTTGGGCGTTTGCAATCTCCAAAAAGCTCACGTCACTTTACACTCTGGTGCTCAGCAGGTTGCTCATGTTTTGGAGTTGCGCCCTTCGTATGCCGCGCGGATGCCGCAGTGCGCGATTTCACCCTCTCAAACCTGTGGTACCGAAGGCTTCTTCTGGTCTAAAGGGGGGTTTCTCCGAAAATACCAAGAAACAGGTTCCCCTTTTCATCTTCCTTTGGAGACAAGGGAGTTCCCCCCCCCGGTAGAACAAGGCAGTTACTTGGCCCTTTTTCCGTTTTGAGGCCTTGTCTCCTTGCGACTCTCAGAGCTTTCTTTGGTTGACCGTGGTGGAATAACTGCTAGAGACCATCATCGGCCTGGTGTGGAGCTTACCACACCTGCCACACCTAGGTTTCCCCAGGTCAGGTAATTGCTAGCAGCCAGGTGATTGAATAAGAATCGAATTTCCCGACTTACCATCATAAGCTTTGTTTGAGGGCTATCCATCATAAGAATGGAGCATGCTATCAAGATGGTTAGCAATCGTTTTTGATGGCACCATCAAACCGCCATTTCCAGTCTCGCATGACATGAACACTTGAGCCATTTCAGGGAGTGACAGGATTTCTTCCAGTCCTTCGGAGGAAAGCACGAAAGCTGTCCCATGGACCTGGCAAAAATGGGGTGACCCAAAAGAACGGGTTCACGGCCCCACCCACTAGTCCATTAACCCATATACTAGCTCCCCCAGTAGTGCCCTTTTTCACCCCTTTTTGCGGGGGAGGGTTCTCTGCTAAAATAGACTACAGAAAAAAGTTGGTACCAACTTATTCTAGCCTCTCTACTGGAGGACCTAGTATAGGTATCCAAGGGAATCACCCTTTCAAAGCCAAAAGACACATGGTTGCTTAGCTATACCTGGAGTTTCGATGACCGAATCAAAAATGGGTCAATGACCAACCATGATTTTGGGTAATGACCAACCATTTTTTAAGGGCAAGCGCTGTTCGTCCCAGGAGCAGCTGGCCCTCGTCATGGAGTGCATGTGCCAGCAGCCGCGCTTACGGCTGAATCTATTTGCCCAGACCTGTGGCTTTCTTTCTTGAACCACTTTGTTTGAGGGTCCTTCTAAAATCGGCCACAAAATCAAAGAGTGGCAATTTGTTGGGTTCGATGGCCGGAGGCAAATCTGAAATGCCATGTGTTTGTTTTTCCATTCGCTCCTTTCCCAGAGCCTTTTGACACATAGGCTTCAGAAATCCCCCCCCCCAACCTGGAGTTTGTAGAGACATAATCATCCCCAGTGAATTCCCTTGCCCGCTATAGGTAGCCAACTATTTGTTCCTTTGGTTTTTTAAGGGTGATTTTTTTGGTTACCATGGGGAAATGGAATCACTGGGATATCGACAACAGCCTTTGCAGACTCTTGAGTCCTTGTTTCTTGCTGGTTCTTGGCAGGGAATGAGGGAATGACCCCTTTACACAGTTTTCTATGACTTCCTTCAAGGCCATCGGCCTCCTTGCGTGCTTGGCCCGCCACAAAGTCCCATCGCATCTCCGTCCTGCCCGTGGTGCCGGCGCAGGTATGCGTGCAAGTTGTGACTTGTCTTCAGCCAGGCCCAGTAACTGCCCAAATGCCTTGACTCGTGCCATCGCCGAGTGCCTTGTTCCACTCACGCTGCAATTGCATCGCACCCCAGCCTCCTGTGACTTTGCTCGCATTCGTGCGCTGCTGCCCACAAGTAGTCACTATGCGTAGGCCCTGTTTTCGGCTGCTGTGTGGGCAGCCCAGTAATTCGTTTCGCTCTGCAAGGACAAGACACAGACATGGAGTCTTTTGCGCCAGACATTCGTTCCCTACTGAGCAAAAGCTAGTTTTCGAGAATGCGTAACTTGGATTTGGTTGTGGCCAGGTCTGGCGGTGAGCTCTTTGCACGAGTGCAGAAGCTGCCTGGCCGTTTTCCTGTGGTGGGATACACGTGGGTGGACTGTGTGAAGGTCGCGTGCTCGTTTTTGAGGTGGTACATGCAGTTCAAACGAGCACCCATGTGAGGGGTCCCGGTTTTTGTTTGACACTCCCAAGTCAGGAGGGTATGCAAGGATCAAGAAGGCCACGCAATTTGTGTTGGCCTTTGGCTTTGCTGTTGGCCTTTGGCTTTGGCATTGACCTTTGGCTTTGATCATTTCTTGCCCTACGTAGTTGTAATGAAAACACAAGATTGCAAATGCACTGCTTCACAGTAAATGGTGTGTTGACGACGCTAATCCATTTGCCATACGCCCTGCTTGAACTATGGCATGCGCACAGGCTGCGAATTTGGTGATTTCTCTGTTTTTTTGTTCGAGACATGTCCACACTTCCCATGTGTTGGCATTATCGATTTGCTTTAAACATAACTAGGTCCCATTGGGCCCTCTTTTGGGGGGAGGGTTGCCCTACCAAAAATTAACTCAAGAAACAAGTCGGCACCCTTGTTCCAACCTCTCCACTGGATGCCGCATTTCCCGCGTTCGGAATTGCTTGAGGCCTTTTCTTCCGGGAACTCCTGATCCTAATGGACTTCTGGTTCGCCGGGACTGAAATTACGCAATATATCTACAGGGTTTCCTTCACTACATGCCACTGTTTTGTTCTTTCTAAGGGTACGTTTTTTGGTTTTGGTGAAATGTTGGAAGGGAAGTTTAAAGGGAAACCTATGATTTTGGGCTTGCCTAAAAATCCAGCCCGTACGGATTGGATTCAAGACGTGCTGTTTTGTTTTTGGTGAACATCGACACAGGTTTGCCTGGGATGTCGGCAGGGGCTCAATTGTAACCTCTGTGATCAAGGGCTTTGGATGAACCCCGCCTATCCCTTGTGCATGTTTGCACTTCCAGGGATAGGCGCTTTGGCATGCGGCCGGTGACTTCGCTCGCAGGTTGCTGCTGCGTGTTTTTTTGTTGGTGAGCTTACGGGGAGCAACACCTTACTTCCTGAGTTCTGTTTCGGACTTTAGTCACTCTTTGGGGTTGGACTATTTTGGTGGTAAGCGACAGGGTTGGACTTTTGAATCCCATTCAGGAAGTGAGAAACGGCCCCTTTCTTTGGATCGAGGTTGATCGATTTTCTCTGGGTGCCTTGAGGTTATCAAATCAACAGAGACACTTGCATTTGAGACAGCGGCCATTGCTTCGTTCATCACTCACGGCTGTGAAACCTCAAGGATTGCATCTGGCTTCTGACAAATGGCTGCGGGTCAAAAAATAGGTACCCAAAATGGAACCCTTGTAAATGGAAACTTGGACTAAAGCCTTTGGTGCTCTGGTTGTTTAATTTTGACCCGTACCCAAATGCTCTTTCAGCAAGCCTGTTGCTCTGAGCAAAACATCTTTCATAGAGCACGCGTGCATGCATTGACGTCGGAGCAGCAAAGTTGCCCTAGTGGATCCAGCAGTGATCCAGCTGCCACTATAGCAGGTTGTCATTATGTACATATTTCTATTACATGAGTATCCATATATATATATATATTATACACCCATATATGTATATATATATATATATACTTACCCCAAGTTCCTACGGCGGTTTCCGTTGCATGAGGCAAGTTGACTGGATTCACCTTTTTCACATCTACGGTCGTCGTCTCATGCGGCCTAGGGACTCTAAGCTTTGTCAGAATCGAACTCGAAAGTCGCGGTTCAAAGGTGCCTTGGGCGGTTCAAAGGTTGGAGCTTCCGTGACCCCCCCAACACATGGGGTGACCCAAAAGAATGGGTGACCCCGGCCCCCACTAGCTCCATTTACTCAGAAAAAGCGGCCGGTCCCCCAGTGCCCTTTCTCATCGTTTCTTTTTTGGGGGAGATTCGGTTCCCCTAAAATAGACAAAAAAGAAACAAGCTGGTACCCTTATTCTAACCTCTCAAATCTGGAGGACCTAGCTTGGATTACGGCAGGGGACCCTTGGTAGTGGCTTCCCTTTAGGCATTATGGATTGGGATTGGCCAACCCGCCATTTACGACAGCCCAGATAAATTAAGGCACCCCCCCAAAATAGTAGGTGTCCTTTTGGCTTTTGGTTTCCCTTTGAACCAAACCAAACATGGATTACCCCAAAAAGACATCCCCTACTGAATTAACATTTGGGTCGATTGAAGGGGCTGTGTCCCCCCAATGGGTGGGGATCCTTCATGTTTTGGATCAGGGGTGCTTTCTTTGAGCCGTAGGCTAAAGCGCTTCACAGAGCAAGCTGCTGCGGATGCGGTTCTCGCCTAAGTGTCAGAGGCACCAACTCCCTGCAAGACACAAAGCGGAGTTTGAAGGGCAGAAGATGCACAAATTCCCGGAACAAAATGGATATCGCACCCGAACTTTACCAACTCAAGGAAACAGCACCATCTACTTGTACTCAAATGTAGCCACCATCTTTGAAAGCCGGTTCTTTTCGGCCACTTCGACCTTCACATGTTGTTTGTTGCTGAAGTGGGCGGTCATGGACCCCAGGGAATGAGACATCCATAAGGGTCTGGGGTCCTATTCTGACATTTTTGTTTCCTCACTTCCTGAGTTCCTGGACTTTAAACTAAAAATAGGAAGCCATGTTTAATGGAAAAGAAAAAGTTCAGACATTTTTTGGCCAATCCACTCCGGGAGTGAGGCAAGGGTGCGGTGTTTTTTTGGAGTGGCGTCACGCATTAAACAAGGTCGCATGTTCAAAGTGGTTCTTAGACCTATTCTTTAACAAAGGGTCACCAGATGAGGTTCGTGCTTTTTGGGAGGCCCATTCTAAAAGCTGCTGCACAACGAGGCCTATCAGATGCTGCTGGCATTGAACTACATCCACAGCATCGGCGTTGTGCACCGCGATATCAAGCGACTCGGTTCGTGGGCCAGAGAAAAAGGTAGCTCACAAGCTTTCGGACCAACGATGCAGAACATATTGTGTCTCTATTGTTTGGTTTCTTGCTGTTTTGGGTTGGTTTCAACCGAGTCTGTGTGGTTTCTCCCTGTTTTTGGGTTTGCTTCAACGCGTTGAAACCGGCGAAAGAACATTTGTTCGAGTCGAGACAGAAAACCTCTGCCTTTCTGCCTTTCAGCCCAGGCTAGAGAACTTTTTGTATGAGAAGCAGGATAGCAATTTCCTGAAGCTCATCGACTTTGGCGCAGCCGGCCGAGTTTGATTTTTTGGTGAGCGAGCTTCGTTTCATAGCACCTCAGTGATGATTCCTGGATCTGTGGGTTCTCCAAAAAGGAATTGGTCCTATAAAATAGGTGGGTCTTCTTTTGACCTCCCTTTAACTACCAAAAGGGTCCTTTTTCAGAAGCTCCTGTGTGTCTCTGAAAAACCCTGCCTGCCGGAGCCCCAACGCAAGGCAACTTGATGCAAATGCGTGAAGTTGAAGGGATCAGCAAGGCATGACTAAGCTGACGTAAGATTCCTTGAGAGTTCGAAGTTCGCCTCATTTGTGTGAGTTCTTTGGCTGTAATTACATACTGACGGCTCTTTTTTGTTGCTGACACTGGAGAAGCTGTGAGCTGGCCATGCGTTTCTTCCCTTGCGCTTGGCAGATAAGGGAGTGGAAAACCAGCTAGACGTGACGTGGCTTTTGTGCCAACCCCCTTGAAGCGATGTTTTGCTTTGCTTTTAAAGGTAGCTGCGCACTTCTAAGTTTGCTGGTGTCTGCAGAAGCTTGCTACCTCCCAGAATCTGTCCGAGAAGTTACCCCTAGACCAATGTGTTGCTTGTCCTATTTCGCTTCAGTCTCAAACTTAGAACACAGCATACTTATAGAAGCTTGGTTGGGAGGGTGGACGCATCAACCTTGGGGATGTTTGAACAAAGATGCGGGGTGCTGCTATCTCCGCTTTTTTGGGTGTCTACGTCAAAAGGTTGGGGAACTTCTTGGTCTCCTGCTTCAATTCTCTCCATTACGAGGCATCTGAAGGGGCCCGAGCCGACTCGGTGGGTACCGGTGGGTACCGGTTCCGAGCCATGATTTCGGCCGCGCGAACCTTGCCAGGCTTCAGCAAGATCTGGAAACCCAATACCACCATGAGACTAAGCCAGCAGCTCAGGCATCTGAGGCACAGGGAAAAGTGCTCAGTTCACAAGTCCAAGGATCCTACAGAACTTGGGATTGCTTCGGGTCCCGATATTTGCCAGCCCCAACTTTTGTTTGGCTTACATCACTTTTTGGTCGCCAGTTCGAAGTGGCTTCCTTTTCGAATATAATTCCGATATATATATATATATATATATGTCAACACTTAGACCCAAAGAACTCTGTCTTCCCCTTTTGTTTGTCTCTAAACCAGCCCAAAAGCGTATCTCCCCCCCCGAACAACAACAACAACAACAACAACAACAACAACAACAACAACAACAACAACAACAACAACAACAACAACAACAACAACAACAACAACAACAACAACAACAACAACAACACAACAACAACAACAACAACAACAACAACAACAACAACAACAACAACAACAACAACAACAACAACAACAACAACAACAACAACAACAACAACAACAACAACAACAACAACAACAACAACAACAACAACAACAACAACAACAACAACAACAACAACAACAACAACAACAACAACAACAACAACAACAACAACAACAACAACAACAACAACAACAACAACAACAACAACAACAACAACAACAACAACAACAACAACAACAACAACAACAACAACAACAACAACAACAACAACAACAACAACAACAACAACAACAACAACAACAACAACAACAACAACAACAACAACAACAACAACAACAACAACAACAACAACAACAACAACAACAACAACAACAACAACAACAACAACAACAACAACAACAACAACAACAACAACAACAACAACAACAACAACAACAACAACAACAACAACAACAACAACAACAACAACAACAACAACAACAACAACAACAACAACAACAACAACAACAACAACAACAACAACAACAACAACAACAACAACAACAACAACAACAACAACAACAACAACAACAACAACAACAACAACAACAACAACAACAACAACAACAACAACAACAACAACAACAACAACAACAACAACAACAACAACAACAACAACAACAACAACAACAACAACAACAACAACAACAACAACAACACAACAACAACAAACAAACAAACAAACAAACAAACAAACAACAACAAACAAACAACAACAACAACAACAACAACAACAACAACAACAACAACAACAACAACAACAACAACAACAACAACAACAACAACAACAACAGCAACAGCAACAGCAACAGCAACAGCAACAGCAACAGCAACAGCAACAGCAACAGCAACAGCAACAGCAACAGCAACAGCAACAGCAACACAACAGCAACACAACACAACACAACCACAACCACAACCACAACCACAACCACAACCACAACCACAAACCACAACCACAACCACAACCACAACCACAACCACAACCACAACCACAACCACAACCACAACCACAACCACAACCACAACCACAACCACAACCACAACCACAACCACAACCACAACCACAACCACAACCACAACCACAACCACAACCACACAACCACAACCACAACCACAACCACAACCACAACCACAACCACAACCACAACCACAACCACAACCACAACCACAACCACAACCACAACCACAACCACAACCACAACCACAACCACAACCACAACCACAACCACAACCACAACCACAACCACAACCACAACCACAACAACAACAACAACAACAACAACAACAACAACAACAACAACAACAGCCCAAAAGCGTATATCTCCCCCCCCAAAAAAAGGAAAAAGCACGAGCCGCCATAACATGAGGGAGCTGCCCGTTTTGGGCTTCACCGAGGCTGCGGCACTCTTGCCTATGTCGCCCCGGAGGCGCGAAGAACAAGCGAAAAGGTCTCGAAGGGTCGGAAGTCGGACAGGACTTGTGCATGAACTGCTCTGGGACTGAACCAACAAGTGCCAGAGTGTGCCTGGCACACCACCGGACTTACCAGGGAGCTGAGCTTCTTGAGACAAAGGTATGGGTCAAAACCATTGGCGTCCTTTTGATCGGTTAGTTTGGTTAGACATAGATGGGTTCCACTGGTTTAGATGGGCTTTGTTCCATTTGACAGGGAAACCCATCTATTTTTAACCAAAAGGCCGCCTAGGTGAATCAACCGTGTGTTGCGCTCAAGTCCCCTTTTTTTTTTTGGGGGGGGTCCTCATTTTCCGAAAGCAACAGCAACCCGCCTGCTTTTTTTTTTGCAGGGGGTTCTTCGTCTGGCCAGTTTAGTTGTAGGCCACTCGGGAGATTTGATGGATAGGTTGAAAGGCCAAGGTGAACACAACTGGGTTGCCTCAAAACTATTGCAGGGCTCCTTAAAATATACATTTTGCCAAATTGAAACATGGCTTTTTCCACCAAAATGAAGGGAAACCATAATTTACAAGGCAATGTTGAGGTGTATAATGTAAGGATCCCTGTATTGTTAGCAACCTCCTTTTTCCATTGGCAGTTTGGGGCTCCAGGACGGTTGACGGTGGATGTTGTCATGAATGGAGGCTGATCTCGCTTGGAATTTGTTTCACTGTGCATCAGACCAACTCTTTGACATCAAGCTTTGGTGCACGGCCATACTTCGCGCAACACCGGACAGTATTCCTTCCCTGCCACCCTTCCACTAACATGGAACCTGACTGAAGGTTCCATTCCAACTTGCGCCTCAAAAACGTTGAGCTCTTTGGGTTCCGTGGCAACTCTGGCAGGTCCTGGACCAGAACTACACTTCACAGTGTGACATGTGGAGTTTGGGTCCGTGGCTTACAGCTCCGAAGCAAGGGCTGCTGAACCACCAGTCCGCATCGCAACTGCCAGGTCATGTCGTGTGTGTGTGTGTGTTTTTGTTTTTTTTACGTGGCTGGAGGACAGGCGTGAGAGTATGTTTTGAACAAACTGGTTCGGGAATGAACCGTGTTGTATTGGAATATGTGCTTTAGATACCATGCTGTATTGTAAACATGTGCTGTAGATACTCTATTAAGACTATCAATCTTACAAATTGTAAGCAAGCACACTTGACAGAGTTGAATACGCGCACATGTATCGTGCCCAATAATTTAGTTTACCTGTTGTTACACTGTTGTTTGTTCTCTTTTACATCTATTGGGGGCCGTCCGTAATTGCATGTCTAAAAATTATGAACAGCGGCAACTTGTTAAACCCCGCGATTGGCAAAACTCGAGCCGTGAAAGGACGGCGATTGGACCGGGAAAGGGTAACGAATTGATTACGAGATTAGACGTTGCATGGTGCTGACGCACGTCTCGCTGATTTTGACTGCGCAGACTCCAGCAAAAGTTTCCTTTAAAATCCTGAATGTTGATTTCGTTTGTGCAGGGCCCGACAGTGCTTTCCAAATCTGCTTGCTGGCAAGGGCTGGAAGCTGCAAACCGACGTTTCACCGCCGAATTCCGCGAATGGACTGCGATTGGACGGCGATTGCACGAGTTTCACCAGTGAGCCCCTGCCCATCCGAGCTATACGTCACTTCCTTCCTGATTCCATAAGATAAGACAGCGAACTCGAAACAGAAGCAGCAGCGATGCCCAACGTTGCTCCGCGATAGGATTTTGTGGGATCGCGATTGCCCGACGATTGGGGGAAAGTAATCTTGTACAACCCCAAGTATTGAGTCCATATCAACTGTTTCTTATTACGTACATATTAATACATACATATATAGATATATAGATATATACGACAGTGCTTATTATCGACAGCTTCTTTGCTTTACGTGCGTGTATATATATATATATATATATGTATGTATGTATGTATGTATGTATGTATGCATGTATACACAAATATATGCATATTTGTCCAGAACTTAGATCATCTTTCTGCCCAGCTCAGGCGTGACCATTTTCATCCTGCTCTTTGGGTACATGCCCTTCAGCGGGAACGAGGACTGGCTCGCCCGTCTCGTTGCCGCGCACAGAAAGGCGGACGGGGGAGGCGGACCGAGCGGACCGAGTCCCGGCGGCTCGTTTTGTTTTTTGTTCTGCGAGGCTGTGCCTTGCCTTTGTGTTGCCCGTGTCTATTAGGGGAACCAATGGTAAAAACCACTTTTTTTTGGCGGGGGCGGGGGGAGGTCCCCCTAGAACAGGCACCATATTCAATTCCAGTGGTGTGTCCAATAGGGAACACCTTAGCGGTGTTGTGACGGCGATCCTGGGGCCGGCCGATTTCTTTCACTTGTCCAGAGAACATCCTGGGGGCTGAGTTGATGCACGCTGAAAGGTTTATTGTGTGAGAGCTGGGTCTGAATTCCGTGACTGCTGGCAGGACAAACAGATTTCCGACATCAAACATGGCAAGTGCGCCTGATGTCAAGAGCCAGCTTGCGATGTTGCCGGCATGTTGCAAGGGTCCGGGCACACAGTTAAAATTGCATTGTTTCGAAAGGGAGCAATACTGTGAATGGGCAGAATCCTGCATGGATGAAGGCTACATACCTGCATTCTTAAGGAAAATGTCCCACATTTTTGCGGGAGAAACAGAACAAATGCTCATGCCTGTCAAAAACGTACATTTCGACACAAAACACTTATTTTCAGTCCTGCCCCTTCGTGATAGCACCCAGCGACAATTATTCGCAACACTTTTCCACCAGGGCTGGTTGAAGCACCGCAAGTTGTGATTCAGCGCATGTTCTGGAATTTCCGCTCAAACAAGCGGACGAGCTGCAAAGAGCAAGAATCTGTTCCTATTTGCGGTTCCAGGCATTTTGGGGGGTTTAATTATTTGGCAACTGTTGCAGGATGTATCCTCCCATGCCGGATGGACAAACCTGGATCGCAAGACTTGCAGGTGATGTTTGGGAGGTCAGTGAGATGGCACATGGGTGTGGCAGAAAATTAAGCCGGAGGGGCCAACCGCAGGTTTTGGTCCATGTTTCCACTTGCCGATCGGGCAAGCCATTTTGGACTTTAGCGGTTTTTTGAATTCGCCACAGCCACAGCCAGGGATCCCCAGAGTCCCCAAGTAGCGCTTGATGGCCATATAGATCCTAGTCCCCAAGTGGCTCCTGACGCATGGACTCCTGGAAGGATGGACGGGGGGGCACGCACGGCCTCGCAGGTACACGGTGAAACCGGCGAAATGGGACGGCGCCGGGATCTTTGAGCTGGGTATTTGAGCCATTTCCGCGAGTGATGGAGTGTTGGAGTTGGACTTCTTTGGATGGGTTTGGAGAGGCTGGTTTTGGCTTGATTGTTTGCTTGCTTGGTTCTGTTTGGTGTGGTTTGATTGGTTTGTTGTGGTTTGTGTGTTTGTTTGCTTGGTTTAGTTTGGGCTTGGTTTGGTTCGGTTTTGGCTTGATTGTTTGTTTGCTTGGCTCCGTTTGGTTTGGTTTGCTTGGTTTGGTGTGGTTTGTGTGTTCGTTTGCTTGGTTTGGTTTGGCTTGGTTTGGTTTGCATGTTTTGGTTTGTTTGTTTGTGTGGTGTGGTTGTTTTTTGCACAGCTTACCTGAATCCCAAAGGACTTCGCCGCTGCGCGGAGAATACGACGGTTCGCAGGTCACAACACTTTGATCGAAGCTGTGCTACAAACACTGGGAGGACCTTGGTTTGGCCACTTGGGGGTTGATCAAAAGGTCCTTTACATGGGATGACCATGGGGGAAAACCACTGAAAGACGATGTGTTCCACATGGGAAAAGTGACCATGGTCAAAAATCAGAGCCCGGAAAACCACTAAAATATGAGAATATGTTCCACCTGGGAAGAGTTATGGTCAAAACTGGGGGCCCCAATTTTGGGATGCCATGGGGCCTAGGTGTCCAGCGTCGCCAAAGACTTTGTGAAGCAGCTGCTGGTGGTGAAGCCCGGCGTGAGGCCGGGGTTTAGCTGACTTGAGTTGAGCGACCCCGTGCCTTTGCGACCTGGATGTTTGATGCTCGGATGGTCTAAGTAGTCGAGGGCTTGAACCTAACTTCTGTGGCGCTGAACCTTACCCGGGGCCTGGAGGCTCTTCGATGTTTGCTGTTTGGCGCTTATTGGCTGGAAGTAGTCGAGGGCTTGGAAATGGGCTTCTGCGCTGAAACTTACTCGTCAAGTGGGCCTGAGCGGAAGGGCAACATAGCTGACTATTGAGGACCAGTTGGATTCACACAGGACCCTAAAGCCTAAACCCTAAACCCTGACTATTGTTGAGGACCAGTTGCAAAGCTCCTTGGGGATATTTGTGGCAACCGCTTTCGGCCCATGCCCAATAGGTTTTGCAAGTCTGGATGGAGGAAGCTTGCCTACTGGAGTAACGTAAGCTGGGCGATGGGAAGCATGTCCTTGGGGGAAACAAGCAGTTTTTGAACGTGGCTGGCGTGGCTCGTGTAGGCCATCGGCCTTTGAAACAGGAGCTCCTTTGTTCCATGGCCCGCTAGCAAGTGATTTGCAGCCTGGGCCACTTGATGGGAAGCATATCAGCTGTTGATCGGGGACCCACGCCCTCCCGCGAGTGCTGATAAAGGTTGGTTTCCTACTCTAGTGGTAGCTGGGTTCCACTGGGTATGATTGGCAACAATGCGCAGTCATCTCCAAGTTATTGGCGTGAATCCACAACACTAGCAACCCGCCCCGTTTGCACGCTTGCTTTGCCGGAGGCTTACCGCAGAAGATGCGTTGAAGCATGCCTTCATCGTGTGGCACTTGGCTTTGTCAGCATGAATCACCGTTTGGCAGAAGATGGCATGTGAGCGCAGCCAAAACATTTGAGGCTGTCACGTTAACTCATGTTCAGCTCTTGAAGTGATGACCTCTTGACATCAAGTAGAGTCGCAGCGGGGTACAGAACCGGAATCTGTCATTCAGGTGCAGGGTAGCACACACATGAACCATGGCAACATGGCACTCAGACCGTCCCTCAGGTCCTGGTTCGTTTGTAAGGTAGCACACAAGTATTTGCAACCTTGAATTCCCCCTTGATGTGCAGCACTTGATGCGTCATGTTGTTTAACACATGTTCAGCCTTGTCTTCTAAAGGGGGTTGGGAAGGCGGTTAACGGGTAGAGAGAACAGTCGAAGCATCAAGCCAAGTTTATTCACAAAGCGGTACTCAAAGGGGACTGTTTGCAAGGTAAGCCTTGTCATGCAGGGGTGTTTGACGACTGTTCCTAGCCGAGTTGACGTTTCATTTAACAGTGATGTGAAATGTACTTGGATCGGGCAGTGTCAAAATGCCCTTAAGGGAATGCGTCAAGCAGAAATGTTTGTGGTGTGTTGTTAACAAAGCTGATGTGATCTTGACATGGCTTTGTTGTGATACATTGACGCGTCCACCGATTGATGCCGGCAGCGGAAGTGGCGTCCGAGGCGAAGCGGGAAAACCTCAAGACTGATGTCAATCCTGACATCGCAGCCGCCTCAGTGCCGATGAGGACCCTTCCGGGCCTTCCTGTGATCCACCAGCCCCAATGCAAAAAAAACACACCATGCTTGACCTGTAAAGGATGGTCGGGAACCCTGGCGTGAGGGATAAGAACACGGAGCAATGTGTATGTGTGTGTGTGCGCATGTGTATGTGTTGTTGAGAGTGAGAGCAGAACAGCGCTAGCAGGCGCGGACAACAAAGCATATCAAAAACGCAAAACTCACTCGAGCGAGCAACCATCAACAAAACCAAAACGCCATGTCCTGCCATTAGGCTTGCCTGACTCGAGTCAGAGAAAGAGCTAGATTTGTATCACGAAGACTCTCGTGAACAGGATTATAATTATTCGGCAGCACTTGCGAGTGTCCCTATTGTTGCTTGGGCGGGCGCTTTAAACCAAAAACACAACTGTTGCTCAATTACTCCGAAACGGTGGAGTTCGGACGTTCGGACAAGTTTTGCATTTCTCACTTGGCCAACATGCCGCTATCTATCAATGGCATTTGGGTTTGGGTTTGTCCCCCAAAAAATGGGGAACAAACCCCAAATGGGTGGTTCCCTTGAAGACCAACCAAAAGCAGATTCCCCCCAAACAAAAAGAAGAGGAACACAAACCAACAAATAAATAAGCAAAAAGAGAACAAAGCAAACCAACTTAACAACAACAGCAACAAGCACCCCCCCCCAACAGATGTTGTTGAAAAAAAAAGGTGAGAAGACAACAAAACAGGGAAAAAGGGGGGGAATAAAATCTAACAGTCAACATACACATGTGACACCTGCCGAGCCCTAGCCGCCGGCTTGTTTCTTTCTCCTTTCGCGAGGTCTCCGCGCTGGTGGACTTCGGCAACGCCTCCTCCTTTCGGCGGGCCTGCATGTCGATGATGGCGCGGACGCCCAGTTGGAGCGGGGACTCGATGCACGGACCAAATGGGTGCGGGTCTAAAAATTGTCCAGCAGGAATTGGACCGCAGGTTTTAGTCCTTGGTTCCATCTGGGGTTTCAACATGGACACCCATTTTGGACCCACAGCCAAATTGCGGGTCGAAATGGAGCCGCCCGAAATGGAACCCCGCTGAAACCAAGCACTAAAACCGGCGGTCGCCTGGCTTAATTTGGACCCATGCCCAAATGGCCCAAAGCGAAAGCCGAGGATTGTAAGGGTTAGATGCACACACTTGCGCAAAGGGAAAGCTGAACTTGAAACCTTTTTGGATGTTCATGGCGAATTATTTGGTAGCGGCGGAGTTTTGGACTTTCACCGCTCACTTGCCCAAAGCGGAAGCTGAGCTTGAAGCCTTTTTGGATGTTCATGGCAAATTATTTACTAAATGAATCTTTGGGCGGAATCACTTTTTGGTTGAAACAGGGCGGTTTTGCCGAATTGGACCCGCCAAAAGAGATGTTTTATTTTTGCCGCGGGGTCAACAGCGACCAGGTGGCTTCCAAGATTGGGTTTCGCAGGAGTTAAGTCTTTGGTTTCCATTTGCCAAGTGGCCATTTTGAGTACCCTTCACTTTTTGAGCCACGGCCAAATAAGAAGTTCGGACTCTTTTTGGGGGCAATCCACTGGATCGCAAGTGCAGGAGGAAGTCCTGCAGTTGAGTTGGGTGGTTTATCCCATCGGGGCTTCTCATGGGGTCCATACAGAAAAGTGGGTCACCCGACTGTTTGAGACGCATTCGCGCATTGATGTTTTTGAAGGCAACCAGTTCAAGAGTGAGGTTAAGACAATGTTCGGAAGATCCTTCATCCGCCGGACAATTTTCTTCGTGATTTGCCCAGAATGGGGAAAATATGCATTCGCACGAAGCCAGAAAATATGCAAAGGGGAACAAGCATTGCACTCCTCGTTTTGTCATACTGTGCAACCCAACACCAAACACAATACCTTTAGTACACCTTTAAAAATGCTGCTGGGAGTAATGAGTCGTTTTTGTCCAATCTGTCTTCTCCTCGCTCACTGGAGCGCACTGCCCGAGTCTTGCGGCAGTACCCGCTGTAGACTTGCCTTTCTTCTTTGGCGCCCGAGACTGGGCCGAGTCAGGAAACAAATGACCCGAACCAGTTTCCTGACTCTGTTTCCTGACTCACCCCTCAGCCTTTTCCCCCTCCGGAAAGCGTCTCAGTGACAAATTTGATTTATTTTACATTATGCTGGAATCTGGGAAGGCAGATCCCTAGAGCGGTGAGATCTGGGGAGTTTAGATGGATTGTCCCGAGGGTTCTCATTGTTTTGTTTGCAAATCTCCGTGCTCGGTGGGTTTGATCATTCTAGATCTCGGTCACCAGAGGCGGACAGGATCAATTATTGGACGCTTGTTTTCCAAGCAATGCCTCGTGTTGCACGCTTTGGCGTTGACTCGACCGTATGTATTTGTTCGAAGTTGCAAAATGACGATCTTTAGAGCCTCCCAAACTGCGAGCAAAAGGATTACCTGGAGCCCTCGACACCCATTCTAAAATGGTCGTCCCTAGGGGGGTCGGGTGGTTCCGCCCGTTTCGCCCCGAACCGCCCTTTTCGTCCGGAGCCATTTTTCCTGGGATGGCCAACGTTGGCTTTCCGCCGGGCGCCTCAGCCACAGGGCGCTTCCTGCGCCATAAGCCAGGCCGTTCTGGCGAGAGTCTGTTCTTCTTGCACTAGCTCGTTGCGAGCTGCAGTCAAATATCTGTACAGCACTTTCAGGCTCGCCAAAGATGGGGAAACTCGTCGGCTCAACCGGCTGGTTCGTCCCACAAAATCTTCGCACTGAAAAGTTGATTCGGCCAGGGGACTCACGGCCACGATTTGCTTTTGGTGGGATGCATGCAGTTCGTACACCAAGTGGTTCAAAAGATGAAGCTTTGGCTTCAATGCAAATAAACACAGTGACTTCTCATGGCTCCAGGCTACCAAGTTCCGATAAGCATAAAGGAAACCCTCTCCACCTTGGACAGCGTGTTGCAGATTGGCACCCTCAAGGAAGAAACCAGACCCAAAGAGAGCCTTCATAAATTTCAGAATGCCTTGGCATCCTCGAAGAATTTCCTGCAACATACGATCACCTTCGAGGGCCGCTTGCTGCGTGCCCAAGAGTTCTGTTAAGAACCGGAGAAGCACAACGGTGTCAGCGCCTTTTGACCAGTGGCCCCACGGGTACGAGGCGCTGCTCTCGTACCCCAAAAGGTCAAGTGTGAGCTCCCCGCAATGCAAACTGACGCCCTTGGTGCGCTTCAAATAGCTGCGTAGGGCTCCGTTCATTTGATCAAGTCTTGATTGCAAGCTTCGCCCCTGAAACAATGTCTTTGTGGCGTACAGCAACGAGCTGGCAGCGAAATCTTTACCGGTGCCGGCGTGAAATATATGAAATAAATCAGGGCAATAAAATCGTGCCGCATTGTCCGAGTCCGTGAGGCAATATTTGAGCAAAGGGCCAGGAGAATCCCAAGGCAGCAAGTTGTGAGGACCGCATGTGCTTAGCCACTGTGGTTGTAGCGACACTTCTTCAAAGGGCAAAGCATCGCTGCCAGCTCCGCAGAGCCAGCAACACCCAAGAAGCGGAGCGGTTGCCGTCCATTTTTTTCGAATATTGTGGAACGACCGGTTGTGGAAGCCAGCTTGCTTCAAGAATGGCGCGTCGCCCGTCAACCCCAGGATGCAGATTCGCCAGGTTTTGCCTTCCCCTTGAAAGCCATCATAGAAGAGAACTTCCAGCTCTTTGCCCCAAGCTTCAAACAAGTCTTTGAATGCCTTCTCGTCGTTCTTGTACATATGGTAGGGCATTGCGCCAAATAGCCACCTGTTTGAAAATGAGTGGCCCCGCAGGTTCACCCCCAAAGGCAGTTGGTTAGGATTCTTGCGTTTCAGCCCATGCTGCTGCATAACTCTGGAAGATGGCAAATCAACTGGGTCTTGCCGCGTGCCAGCCCCAAGCGCGCTGTAAATTGACAATATCAATATACTGTTTTTCTTGAACCCTCTACCGCCATCTCCATGCGCATAGTAGGGCACCAGATTTGAAAAGCGCACTCCAGGCTGCGAAAATACTTCGTGTCGTGGCTGTACTCGTTTGAGTTGGCTCCAAAATGTTTCGAATGTACGTTCGGCCTCATCCGTTGAAACCCCCAGGACTTTATGCAAAAAGCCTAAGGAGGCCAGCTCTGTTAGCAAGGCTCTGGGCTGGATAAAAGGAAATCCTGGCGTTTTACCACAGCTCACATAGCTGATCGGGATGTTGACTGCCAAGTTATGTTGCTGAAAGGCCGCAAACACGACGTTGTCTGCGTCTTTGGCCCGTCCCTTGGCAATGTGTGCCAAGGCTGGGCATGGGTCGCGTTTGGCGGCCACCTGCGCGTGCTCCAAGATGTGGCTGGCCGGGGCCTCGGCGAATGCGCGCGCTTGGCGTGCGTTCGTGCCCTCAGAACCGAAACAATTAAGCTACAGTCTTCACGCACTTCGATTTGATCATAAACTGGGTCCGGACAAGGCCCAGACTCCAAAGCCGTAACGCTTTGCCAACAGTTTGGCATCATCGCTGATGGCGATGGCCGGGCCTGGCGGGGATGGATGAAGAAAGCTGATTACATAGTGCCGGTTTGTGCTTTGCAAAGCACATGCACGCCTGCATGCGGGAAGTATACTTGTCCATCTTTCCGCAAAGCCGAACATGCCAAGTCGATGGCCCCTAGTCGAACACCCTTTGTGGGCTCATCAGGAAGCATGCCGCCTAGCCCCAGATTAGGCCTTTATTGAACTGGTGATAGCACCAGTTCTTCAAAGGCTACCCCTGCAGCTGAACCACATTGGCTTTTCGCTTGAAAGCAAGCACTTTGCAAACAGATTTACCTCAGTTTTTTGACCGGCCAACTGTCACATTTCAAGCGCGCAAAGCTGCGCCAGCATGCTAACTACTTGCTCAGTTTTCGAGCTTTGCCAGCCAACCGCCTGACAGGCTACATTTTCACGTGATGCGAGTTTCCATGCACGCGTTTGGTTCCACCAGCTGCGCTTCGTCTGAGGCCGGGCACTTGTGGGATGCTTCCCACGACGTGGCTCGCGACATCCTGACGCAGGCAGAGTTGCGGCTGCAAAGAAGGGGCCCCAAAGTAAGAGGCTGACAGTTTCTGCGCCAATTTGCACTGCTCATCGATGTCAGTCTTCAACTGCCTTTGTTCAGATCGAAGGTCATACCACGAAAAGACAAACGAAGCAGACAGCAGCAGCGGGACTCAAGGCAAGCAACTGCCCAGCAAAGCCGTTGATCTTACCCTCTGCTTGCAGCTCGGCCATGGTGTCGTAGCATTTCTCAAGCGCAGCTGTGATGGGCTCCAACTTGGTCAGGGCCCTGCGAAACGCACGGCAGCACGTGCATCCGCACGAAACATGCACCGAATTCTGCAACAAGTGTGAGCCGGGGGTCGAAGCGCATTGCTTGTCTTCATCAACAGCTTCGAGCTTTTCCTCGAGCTTCATCAACGAGTTTCTTGTTTTCAACAGCTCCTTGAGGTACTCCTCGACTTTCTTCTTCAACTCAGGATCGCATGAAAAGGGGCAAACACCCAAACATGTTCCGCACAGTAAAACTTGTTCGAAGCCAAGTCACAGGCTTGTGGTGTTCCCCCTCAAGATTAAGGTGGCCGGGTTCACCCTCGGACTTCGCAGCAGACCCTGGCTGCAGGCCCACATCCTGCGCGCTGAAGCCAGAGACGCAGACCGAGGCCGGGATGTCCACGTCGCCTTCCCCCTCCCCTTGCCAAGACCGCTTACGCGAAAGCTTTTCGAGATCTGTGGATGTCAACTCCCCCTCCGTTCGAACGTTCACCCAATATTCGGTCTCTTCGTCATCGTACTCGCAAGTCCTTAAGCTAGCTAGCAAATGCAAGATGCAAAGCGTCGATGTCCCCCCCCTCCCCGCCACCCAACTTGTTAACAAGATTGGAAAACATCACCCGTGCACACATGCCTTACACACATATAGACCAGTGGCCGAGTCAAGCCACTAGCCGTAGCGTGCTGGCAAATCTTCTCCACCCGCTGCCTAGGCTGGTGAAGACAATGTTCCACATTTAATTCAAAGGTGTTTTCGATCGAAATCTGTGCTTTAGAAGAGGTTCGACGAGTATCCCAACTCTTGCTTCATATCTTCCTTGGAGTAGAATCCACCCCGGATCTTCAAAGATTTTGACCGAGTGGACTCGCTGTGGATCTCGATAGTCTCGAGAAAAACAGCCTGCGCGCGTGGGTTAGCTAGCAGGGTTAGCCAACATGCGCAGGCGGAAGCAGTCCTTCACGCCCCCGCTCTTGGCCCACATCTTCAAGACTGTGTCGCGCCCCCGGCCAACATCTTGCCACATGTCGAAGATTTTCTGGGGCACTTCCAGTTTGCCTGTGATAGGCTTCGGTGTGACGATGCGCTGAATCTTTTTGATCTCAGCACGGTCCAGAGTTCTGGAGTCAAGAACCTTTGGCGCTTCTTCTTCGCCCGGGGAACTGGAAGGGGGGCAGGTTGTCGAAGGCGAAACATCTTCAAGCTGTGTAGGAGATACCTTTGCTAGCGGCATGAATCCATACATGCAATATAGCCCTTCACGGCCAAATGAAGCTTAAAGGGCAAGCTGCCATCGCATCGCCCTTCCCCACTTGTTCGCACTCAATGGTTTTTTGGGGCGGTGCCTCGGGACATGCCATGTTTCCAGCAGCTGAGAGCGCGTGAGCACTGAGGGCTGCTCGCTGCGCAATCGCATCACGGGAGCAGCCTGGAACTTGGAATGGGGCGGGTGTTCCCTGGAAGGTGTCTATTCTGATCAAGGAGCCGGGCTTGCTTGTGCAGGGTCCAAGACCCTTTTCTCCGGGGTTGTGAAGATCGCCTCTGCCTCTGACAGGTAAGGGTCCACCACAGCGACATCAAATTCTCCGTCGCAAGGCTCAGGCTTCGCGCGGTCAAACTCCTGCATTCAAGCATGTTTGGGAAAAGCTTAATTTGTTTGGAATCCGAGTTTCTTCAGCAGAAAGGATGAGGCTCATGCATGTTTCGCACGAGACCCTGCGGGAATTGAACATACCGTACGCGTTGGTAAAATTGTTCGGGAGTTCGTCCCTTTCAGAATCCGATGGTATATAATCTGAATTTGCTCACGTACAGTATATATTGTCTATAAATATGCTGGCATAAAACTCATACAGAATCCCCACACATGCATGCACAAAAAACCCCGCTTCCCCAACAAGATTCGAACTCTCAACAGGCCAAACCCCCCCCAAACAAGAATCGAACTCGTAATGCGAAACCATGTTCGCGGCCATACGTGTGTGTCGTGCTTATATATATATATATAAATATGAAAGGTTCGCACGGGTGTCGTTTCGATCAGGGGAGAGGGAGGGCCAGAAAGTTTTGGGATCCCCCCCGTTCCCTTTTACAGGGCTCCATTGCGCAGTCTTCGGTTTCCTCAAATGTTGGGCCGGCTAACCAAAGACAGGAGTTACGTAGGTAACTAAGCATCACAGGCCCGATCTCGAGAAAGGGTCTCAAAATAGTTAGGAATCGGCACGTTTCGAGAATGACTCCGTGGCGGTTTCAGAGTATATGCCCCATCAAACCCCTTCTTTCTTCGAAGTCCGCAAAGGTTTGGGAGCTTCAAACAAACCCTTCGCTTTTCAAGGGTCGGCGCTGCTCAAAAAGTACTTAATTTGCATGGGGCCTTGCCGGCGCGGGTTGTGGCGAACGAGTGTTTTCAAAGCAAACACGATGTGTACGGAGAACCCCCAACCATATTTTGACGAACTTGATGGTGTGTTTGCCTCGCTGGGCCACTTGCTCACATGGACTCGCGGGGATAAACAAAAAGCCATGCATGCCCCTCTTGAAGGGGGGAAAAAAGGGGTTTTGCCGCAACAAGGTCAGTCACACCAACTGCACCATGCCTGCAGGGCGTGGATTCCTAGAGCTTCCAGCTCCTCTCGTGTTGCAGGGATAGTTGGGGCGTCGGAGTTGGCTTCTGCAGTTTCATTGAGATAGCTCTCCAAAACCTTGGATCGGGCGGGTTTCGACGGAACCTGCGTGGATTCGGCAAATCGAGTCACGTGCCCAGATTTTGGTTGAGAAGCCGTGGCCAGATGTCGCATGGCCAACTTCGACTCTTGCGAGAATTGCCGGCGTTCCGCCGAACTTTCGGTCTTCACAGCTTGTTCGGAATCCCCTTTGACCCCAGCATCCTTTTCCATTTCCGAGATCCCACGAAGAAGGGTCGAGGCAGACCACGCATCTCGAAGCATGATGGATTTGGGTCGGGCACGCAAGCTATCGCTGACAAACAGGCAGCTCTTCGAGACCAAGGAGTCAAACGATCGAAACATGCACGTTTTGATGCAAGAAACGAACACGCACATTTCGAAAGAACTTTACACCATCACGTCAAAAAATCGGGGGGGGGGCCTCAAGATATCCAGCGTATATGCAAAGTTTTCGCTGGCGATGCAGGGCAGGTGATCCTGCGTGGGCGCGTGGCGGCTTTTCGCACATGCTGGCGACGCAGGGGGTGTCGCTGGGGTTGTTGCTGGTGATGCTGCGCCGCATGTTTCTTGAAGCACGGAGCGCGTGTGCAAAAGCTTTGCGGGTGTGCATGATTGCGTAGATGCGTGCACAGTGTTGCTGGGGCCAGCCGCTGGGCGCTTGCAGGTGTCTCAAGCAGGGTGATGCAGGGGATGCTGCGCACATGCTGGTGATGCAGGGGAAACGCACGAAAATCAGCACACATTAAACTCACGGAAGCACATAAAAAGCAACCAAAGACACGTAAAACCACGCAACGAGCCATAAACGCACAAAATGCTATAGAACAGACGAGATACGAAGCGCTGTTATAAAGAATTCAAACACGCGGAGCGCACGAAACATGCAAATGCACGAAATGCGCCTAACACGCACGAAGCGCATGACCCTTTACAAAATGCACGAAGCGCGCGAAAAAATCCGGAAATGCCCTACGAAACGTACAAAAAAGGCACGAAAGGCACGAACAACTCACGAAGTGCTTTCCGGACCGCGCATTGAAACGCACGAAGCGCGCGAAAATGGAAAGCATGAAGTGAACGAAACCTGGAATCGAAACGCGCAAAACACGCGAAACACACGAAACACAAGAAACGCACAAAACACACGAAACACACGAAACGCACGAAAGCCACGAAACACACGAAACACGCCAAACACACGAAACACACGAAACCCACGAAACCCACGAAACCCACGAAACACGCGAAACACACGAAACGCACGAAACCCACGAAACCCACGAAACCCACGAAACACACGAAACACACGAAACGCACGAAACGCACGAAAGAGCGAAACAAGCGAAACAATTGAAACACGTAAAAACATGATTAAAATTGTACCGATTTCGTCCTATTTTGGGCGGCCGCCCGGAACTGCCTGTTGGCCGCTCGGAACTGCCTGTTGGCCACCCGGAACTGCCTGTTTCAAAAATTCCAAAAATCGAAAAACTTGGTAAAACTTGATCAAACTTGCTTGCAATCCACAAACCAAAGCAAACGTGTTTCGCACGAAATACTCGTACGAATTCGCACAACACTTCGCACGAAATTTGGGCGCCCGCCAACTCTTTTTGAACGCTCGTAACTGCAGCGCCTTCGGGGTCGAAAGTTGCACTCAAAGCTCATCGGTTTCCCACTTTACTTGGCCCAAACTTTCCACAATCGGGATGATTCTCTGCCACTCACTGGGCACAAAAAGGCCCTTGGCCCCGTACAAATAGCGCACCAGACCAAGAATGTCAGCATCGAGCCAAGGGTCACCCCAAGGGGTGCGGTCAAACAGTTCCCAGGCCTCGTTTATTGTTGGGCCGGGGGTTGCCGTTGATCCGGCTGCAGCATTCATGCGTGGAAGCAGCTGGCACACCTTCAAGCTGAAGCATCGGGTGTAAGTCCTGGGCGAAGATGGGCAACAAAACGAGAGGATTGAGTCACCTTAAGCGACACAACTTGCTGGAGTTGAAGCAGGGATCTGTGAATCCTTTAATGCCTTCTTGATTCCAGTGTATCTACTGCGGCCTTCAGCATCCTTGTACTTGCGGACAGTTGGTGTAGGGGCCCTGCATTTCATAGCTCTTCGTGCCAATTTGCCACGACAAAAAGCCACCACCTCCTTCCGATTACTGTAAAGGACGGTGCGTTTTGGACACGAATGCATATAGTGGTACATCCAGAAGCGGATGGAGAATACCTGCGTGCTTGCAACAAGCGGTTGTGTTTTCTGTGCTGCAAATGCATGCAATACACATCTCAAAATCCCACCTTGCAAAGGCGGCACACAAGCTGCATTCTCGGGTGATGGATGAGCACACTTGTGCTTGGCTGTTCCAACACGAAGCTCCCCATAAAGGCGGCACACATCAACAAGAGTAGCGCCGTCCTGGCGGATATTGTTGCATGTGCACTTATATGGTTTTATCAAGCACGGGTTGTGTGCAAACTGGTGTCCCATTTACACCTACCAGGTACCGATCCGCAATTCAAACAGGTCACCATGAAAATCCCAAAAATGTGTGCCAACCAACGTGTGTATGCCAACTTAAAAAAGGTCACCCTCGAAACTTAGGTCCCTCTTAAAAACCGCACGGAAGGTTCTCAACATTAATCGCAATTATTGGTTATTTAACCATGCAGCTCAAAACGGAACCCAAGATATTGGTCGAACCAACCCCATGGCTCCCCACGCAAGAACATTGTGCTTCCTTTTTTAGATTGCGGTTTCCAACCAACCGGCATCAAACAACAGTCACCCTCAAACAACGACTCTTTGAACCCTGCGCCTTGAGCATTGCAAGTTAGCTGACCGAACACAGCTTCGGGATTGGTCTCCCAGTGGCTGCAGCCGCGTTCTACGACAGGATCCCTGGCTGATGCTCACCCAAGTGCTACAGACAATTCCTTCCCATAGTGTGAAATGGTCTAAAGTCCGAAGCACTGAAACCAGGTGGGCCCTTAGTGCAGCAGGCACCCTAAAGCTGGCATGCAATGTTTGATCACATGACCATTGAATGCGCAGGGAGAATCGAGACAAGTAGCGCGTAGCCACCATATGTAGTGATGTCATGTCCATGACTATAAAGGATGTCAAGCCTTGCCGTTGGTTGCCGGTGTTGCTCTCGCACTGTCTGAGTCAGCACCCCAGCTCCGGCATAGTGCTCCACGAAAGAGAAGGCCTGCGATGCGTTTCGCCTTTGGGTCGGGTGTGTGGCGGGCTGTCATTTTAGTACGCACGTGCGCAAGCAAACAGCCTGGTCCATTTTGACGTCTTGATTGAACATCAAAAGCATGGCTGCCACTACCAGCACCTGCGCGGGGAACTTTCCACTTTCTGGGTTCTCACAATGGCTTCTGCGTGTTTGATTCTACGTTTCTCACACGACTAGGGCCTTCGGGGCACCGAAAGACAGCAAACTGAACATTACGCCCTCCACACTTCTTCGGGCCATGGCTCTCGCCAAAATGAGGTGCCCTACAGCACCTTGTCAAGACGGCTGCAGACATCTCACAAATTGCCGGTTCATGTTTGCAAGGTGCAACTTTGCTTTGAACTGAGGTTGGAGAGTAAGGCACAAACATGCCTGAAGTACGGTCGAACTCCTCTGTCGCCGGCAAAAAGCCCAGCTGCGCCAGGTACAGCGACATGGCCTGCCAATGGCGATGAGAGGGCGTTAGATGGGATGCTGCGCAGTTGCATTGACAGCACTTTTCTTGTCACGAATCCAGACTCAGAGCAGCTCCTATGCCCCCAATGGCCAAGCTCTTGCGACTATAGCCAGTTGCATACAGAGCAAAATCTACGCGAGAAAAAGAGGTCCGTTGTTGCTGCCAACTTACCTTGCAACATTCTTTCATAGAAAGAACACACTTCTGCGCTGCAACATGGGCCTCGCACTCAGGCGCTGCAGTTGCCCTAAAATAGCACCATTACAAAGGGATGTAACCCCATGCGGACATCCACCGGTGCCATTTGGCAACTGCCGCGGCACCCCGAAGTAGTCAAAATGCGTCACGCAGAGGACGCCCACGATTTGCCTGCCAGCGCAAGCGCATGCTGTCACACCTGCCGACTTAGTGCGTTTGGGATCAAGATACTTGGAATCAAGATACGTGCGTGTCGAGGTGGCGTCACTCACAACTTAAATTGCAACTTGCAAACCATGCAACCAGCTGCTGGCAAGGCGCCAACCTCGTCGTCAGTGAGAAACTTAGTGGCGGCTTCCTTGACAGCCTTTTCGACGTCAGGCGGGCTGTCCACGTCTACGGTCTCGAGCGCCTTGTGCGCATACTTCCAGAAGAGCTCCTACGCAAGGCTATTGGTCCCCGCAAGCAACAGCGACACAGGGAAACTGCTCAGCGCACGGGTGTGGAAATGTCCTACTTAAGGTGCGCACATGCGCGAATCAAGGGCAACGGTGGCACTTCACGAACGAAAGACGAAAAGGTCGCAGCAGGCCTCCATCTTCACGTGGCCAGTCAGCTTGCTGCGAAGCTCCGTGTTGTACACGCTCGAGATCCAATCGTACTTGAACTGGTGGTTCGGGCGGCGATCTGAAGGCCGGTAGCGCTTGGCAAAGGTTGCCTTACCCATGACCTCCCTCTCTGGCTCGAGACCGTCAGCTTTCACAGCTTTGGCCGCAGATGCCTTGGCCTTCGCCCTGGCTTTGGCCTTCGCCTTGGGGGCCGACTCCGGGGCCGCGCTCTCAGCCTTCCTTTTCCTGCCCTTTTTCGAGGGCTTCGCCGCGTCTGTGCCAGGAGTCCAAGGCTTCGCCTCAAGCGTGTCCGCCAGATCAGCGCCACCCCAAGTAGCCGAAGCCTTCGCCGTCCTCTTCCTCCTTTGCTTCGCCTTGCTCGGCGCGCAGGTGGCCTTGTCCGCCGCCAGCAGGGCCTTGCGCCCCTTTCGAGACTTGGCCTTCTTGATGCGCACTGCTGCTGTAGTCTTAGTAGCCGCCAACGCCGCTGCCTCACTCTCCACCTCCACTGCCGCCAGCGCCGCCTTCCCCTTCTTTGTCTTGCTGGCAGACAACTTCAGCTGCTTGGCCCGCGTCACAGCTGCCGGAACCTTATCCGAAAGCTCAAGTTGGGCCCCGAATGGCTTGATGTGGAAAAAAACATATATGGTAATTCCAAGGGTCCGGCTCCAAGCCCACAGGCGTGTGTGTGACCGGCTCTGGCTCCTTGCCCGCAACAGTGCTCTCGTCGTGCTGCTGAAACGCGGCCAAGTTGTGGTCGTTCTTGGGCTCGGTCAAGTTGAACTCCTTGAACACGTCGAACGTCGCCTCGTTGGGCTCCCACGGCAAAGTATCCTGCTGGTCGTGAGGAACGTCGACAAGGTCAATCATCACTGCAGGCGCAGGGTCCGGCGGTTGACCTAGAGTGGCGGCGCAAGAACACGCGTAGCAGGGTTCGGGCGGGTTCCGTTGCAAAACGAAACTTGCACAATCTGATGAAATTGGCACACGCGGCCAGACGAGCCAGCCGAACTGGCAGCTTGAGCAGTCTGAGAAGTCGGAAGCATCAGGTTCCTTAGTTTGATTAATAAGTACACATTTGTGCACATATTTGTATATTTTTATGTATACGTATGCAAATGCAAACACCATGCAGCAGCTGATAATATATTGAGTTCAGAAATGGGTTGATTTTCGTTTGACAGCCGTGTCCAAGCAAACCGTTGGTCTGCCACTGTTCGGCTTGCGAGCTCGCAAACGCGTACACAAGTATAGCGCTAAATGCGTGCTTCCGCAGCTCCAGCTCGAAAAGCGCAACCTCCCGCGCTTAACGCGCAAAGTGCGCTTGGGCAGCTGATTGCAGCTCAAAAAGCGCAACTCTTTCATCACGCACGCGAAATGCACACGAAATGCACTTTGGCAGCCATGAAGCACCTTGGAAATCACAACTTTCCTCGTGAAGTATTCATTATATAAAACTTGTCCTGAAAAACACCATGCATTCAGCTAAAAAAATCGCACTAACTCCGTGCAAACTGAGTATAGAGAATCGAAGCACGCTTTCGCAGCTCCATCTCGAGCAGCAAGGTTTGTCAAACGCTTGCGCGATTGCACGGTCTGCAAACAGAAACGCCTCTGCACATCGCAATTGAACACATACATGGGTATGGAACCCACAGTGTTGTCTTTGCCCGCGTCGAAGCCGGCAATCCACGACAAGCCACTGCGTCATTGCGCAGCTGCTTCATTTGTTGATTTTTTTGCGCCCCTTCTCCTTCTTCTTGGAATATCATTGTTGGCGCATACTCTGAGCGCGTGTTGATGTAATTGTATATATACATGACTTATAGTACACTATCTATACACGGAAACATAAGATATAAAAGTATACATATATATATAATATATTTGCGTATTTTGTCTATATATATGTGTTTACATATGCGTGTCAACTGCTGCCCAATTCTCGTATAAACACATTGTCAACAGCACCGAACACACAAACACGAAAGTCACAAATAAGTCCACACGTGCGAGCGTCAAGCAGTTGAGCAGCTGCTGGCAGGCAGCCCGTGGCAGACCGGACGCCGCCAGACCATCAACACCCTGCTGCAGGATGACTTCGATTCCGCTGACAGGGGCATCGAAAGCCGGAGAGCCAGTTGTGAGGCGAGGGTTGGAGCCACCCTCCGCCCCCTTCGCGCCGACCACGAAGACTGTCTTCTCGCCCTGCGCGCCAACAGCCGCCACGCCCTTCGTGTCGACCACTTTCGTGCCCTCCACGACGACCACCTTCGCGCCCTCCACGTCGACCGCCTTCGCGCCCTCGACGACGACCGCCTTCGCGTCCTCCACGTTGACCGCCTTCGCGCCCTCGACGACGACCGCCTTCGCGCCCTCCATGTCGACCGCCTTCGCGCCCTCGACGACGACCGCCTTCATGCCCTCGACGACGACCGCCTTCGCAACGTCGACCGCCTTCGCGTCCTCCACGTTGACCGCCTTCGCGTCCTCGACGACGACCGCCTTCGCGTCCTCCATGTCGACCGCCTTCGCGCCCTCCACGACGACGACCTTCGTGCCCTTCACGCCCTCCACGACGCCCGCCTTCATGCCCTTCACGCCCGCCACGACGCCCACCTTCGTGAGCTCCTTCGCGCCCTCCGTGTCGACCGCCTTCGCGCTCTCCACGATGACCACCTTCGTGCCCTCCGCGCCGATCGCCGCCACGCCTTCCACGCCGACCGCCTTCGCGCCCTCCACGTCGACCGTTTTCGCGCCGCCGACGGCCTCCACACCCTTCACGCCGACTGGCGGCTCGCCCTCGTCGCTGAAAGTGTCCTCCAGACCCACGTAGGTCTGAAGCAGGTTCTCGAGCTGGGAGTCAGAAAGGGATTCCATGGGCGCGTGGCGCGCCGGCAGCATGTATGGGCTACGTCCTTCCTCGACTGGTAGCTCGATCAAAAAAGCGTTCGTGCAAAAGCAGGCAAAAAGGAAGCACAAAGTCAAGCGGCGCTGTAAGCAAGCTGGTGCGCCCGGGCAATGTCAAGCACCATGTCGCGCACTTTGAGGTCCTTAATTGGCATGTATATACATGTGAAAGTTTGTACTATATATGCATCATATGTGCGCGCTTCCCCAAAAAGGCAATCGATTACGGTTTATGACTTTAGCCGGAAAGCCCGAGGGAGTTCCCACCGTTGCCACTTGCGCCGGATATGGTAGAGCATGCGCTTCAAGCAAAATGCAGTTGCATGTGCCAGAAGGCGAACACACTCGCCAGGCGTGGAGTCGGAACCGCACTCATGGTAGAACTGGAGCACTGGCGCGCGGATGCGACCGATGTCTTTCGTAACCACAAACCCCTCAGATGCCATTTGCGAAGTGTACGCGCGAAGAAGCACAGCGTTGAGCCTCATGTTCTGGAGCGTTGGAAGGCATTGCACCTTGTTTTCAACATCGACCACTAGCAGCTGCGAATTCACAGCGCGCTTGCGAAGAAGATCGCAAGACTTCCATTGCTGCACGCACGCTTCTATGAAGCTGAAACTCATGGTGCTCGATCTGGGCCCACACTCAACGAGTTAAACTGGTTTGAACGCAAGCTTGGAAACCCTGGCAGCAGCTGCGTGGGAAAGAAATCGGGCCTGCAATGTGCAGGAGAAGCGCCAAAGCGCAGCGCACACCTGCCATCGCCCATTTAAGCTTGTTAGATTTTCAACATGCCACAAGCAGGCCAGGCGCGCCGCTCCACGCCATGATAAAGAGCGTCACATGAGCATACAGGCGGCTTGCACTTTGACCCCTGTGTGCAACCCTGTCATGCAGTGCTCATATTTCGACCTAAGTCGATGCATATTGCGGAAAACTGCCCGGTCGGCCGAAACCGCCCGTTTGACCCAAAACCGCCCGCCGGTGCAAACATCCAGAAATAAGTGACCGTCAAAGGCCCCAGGTAGGAGAACAATGAACCCCGCTGTCCTTCGTGCCAGCAACGGGAACTATGTTTCCAACCGCATCCTCGCTTTTCCCCGGTTCGGCGAGATTAACATCCCACCTTGCCAGATTCGGCCCCCATGACATGTTCTATGGAGGTCCTGAAATTGGGGTGTCGGGTCGGCTTTATTGGCTTGTGGTTTGGGAACATCTCGCCCTACACAGGTTGTGCGTCTCCGAAAATTGGCGCCGGGGGGGGGGACGCAACCCCATGATGACCCCATGATGACCCCTACCCTAGGATACCCCAGGAACCCCATGATTTTTCGAAAATTGCGGGGGGGGTGGGGGGGGGGGCGGGGGGGGGCAACCCCCTTTTTTCTTTGCTGGGCAACCTGGACCGAGAGTCTCCAAGGGCCCTCCGATTTTTGCGGCGATTCCGAGGCCTGGTCGCTGACTGCCGATGAGAGGGCCAAGGTCAGGGAGGCTTTCATCGAAATGGACTTGGACGGAGTCGGGAAGGGCGGGATGGTTTGTTGGCTGGTTGCCAGGTTGGTTTGCTTGCTTGCTTGCTTGCTTGCTTGCTTGCTTGCTTGCTTGCTTGCTTGCTTGCTTGCTTGCTTGTTTGTTTGTTGCGCGCAGCTTGTTGTCTTGCTTCCATCGTTGGGCAGCTTGTTCCAACAGCCGCCCCCTAGCGTGAAAGGGAAGCCACAAGGAAAGACTACGCCGTTTCTTTCGCGCGTGACGAGAACAGTAGAATTGCGTGCGCAAAAGTCCCAAATCAGAGTCCAGGTCATGGTTGTCGTTGGGAAACATTTTACATTTTTTGCTTATTGTGGTTTAGTAGGGAATCCCCACTTAACTTCTAAAATATTTGTTTTTGCTCCCCTTCCAACGTCAACCAAGAGAGGTGTCGTGCGGCTCGATGCACTGGGCATGGAAATGTCTTCGGCCAGGACAAGACCGGGGCAATCAAGCTCGGCGAGTTCAAGAAGGCGACCTCCAATCAACTCATTTCTCACATCGGGTGCAAGGGTGAATTAGACCAAAGCTTTCAGGAATTTGCGAGTCCTGACTTGCCTTGGGGGGAGAGTCTCGTTCCATGTGTGGCTTTTTCAAGATCAATCTCGGGGGGTGATGTTTCAGGACGTAAAATGCAAGGCCCCCTGTGCAGTGAGTCATGAATACACGGGGAACGCGTTGCTTAGGTCCAGCTGCACAAAACACCCAGGGAAAACCGGTCAGAAAGGTGCGGGTCAACAATGAGAGGTCAGGCTTCTTTGTAGACTGTCCTTTTCTTGCTGGTGCTCAGCCGGGAATGCGGGACTGACCCCTATAAACAATCCCAGGTGGTTTCCTTTCAGGGGATCCCTAGGTTCATTCCCAAAACCCCCTGTTGATCAGTAGGTGTTGATATGTTCAATATGAGTTCTGCCATGAGTCCTTTGACTGACCCGACTCAAAGCCTGTTTTTCGTTCCGTGCCAGTGGAGCAACCGACCCTCACTAGAATCGTCAATCTCATCGGGCCAAGCTTGTTAGGACAGCAGGCTTGCCACGCCAGAACGCCCGCTCGAAAGCTGCACGCGATGTCTTTTGACCCCGGATCTTTTGGATGAGAAGGGCGTGCCGGATGAACTCCCATCGCTGATCACCGTGGCGCGGGAGCCCTGAATTTCTTTCACAAACCACTTGCCCAACTTCAACCTTTGCCCTTTTGTTTTTTCCCTTGTTGGTCGAGTTTTTGTCATGGCCCCAAACGGTTATCGCCTTTGATTCTGGTATTTGAGTAAACCATTTTTTTTGAGTCGGCTAAAGAGGCTGACAATGTGAGGGTTTAATGGTTTGCTTCCCAGATCCATTGCGGAGTAAGTGTTGCACGCACGTGTTCCCATAGGTTCTGATGGACAAGTGCCACATTCGTGGAGACGAGGCAACGAAGATTTTCCAGGCCGGACCCGTAATTACGTTGTGACCCCGATGCTTGAATAGGGAGCCAGGATACAGCAGTGACATTGAGTTCTTTTTTTTTCTGGTTATCAACTGTGGGGGTAACTGGGTTGAATGAGATGCATCGTATATGTGTGTATATCATGTATATATATATAGTTATAATATTCTACATATGAGCCACGGACAAAACACACGAAGACCACTTTATCAAGGCGGGGTACGTTTTTGCATAACACATGCCAAAACCATGCAAAACGATAAGGTCTCCCTCAAAAACGATAACCCTTAGCTCTATAATAACCCCTGCAGTTGCAACTTAGCTAGGGTGGGACCCTTGCGTGGCCACCGTAAAACAAGAAGGCGAGTCGCCACTTTCGAGCTGGAGCTGCCAAGGTGTGCTTCGTAAATACGACACTTGTGCTGAGAAGTTGCGATTTTCGAGCTGGAGCTGCGGAAGTGTACTTCTCGTACTAGACTTGTACTGCAAAGTTGCGATTTTCGAGCTGGAGCGCTGTGGAAGTGTACTTCCCGTACTAGACTTGTACTACAAAGTTGCGACTTTCGATCTGGAGCTGCGGAAGTGTACTTCCCGTACTAGACTTGTGCTACAAAGTTGCGATTTTCGAGCTGGAGCTGCGGAAGTGTACTTCCCGTACTAGACTTGTGCTACAAAGGTGCGATTTTCGAGCTGGAGCTGCGGAAGTGTACTTCCCGTACTAGACTTGTGCTACAAAGTTGCGATTTTCGAGCTGGAGCGACTTGTGCTACAAAGTTTCCATTTTCGAGCTGGAGCGCTGTGGAAGTGTACTTCCCGTACTAGACTTGTACTACAAATCTGATTTTCGAGCTGGAGCTGCGGAAGATTACTTCGCGTACTGGACTTGTACTACAAAGTTGCGACTTTCGAGCTGGAGCTGCGGAAGTCTACTTCGTGTGCTAGACTTGTGCTACAAAGTTGCGACTTTCGAGCTGGAGCTGCGGAAGTGTACTTTGCGTACTAGACTTGTACTACGAAGTTGCGATTTTCGAGCTGGAGCTGCGGAATTGTACTTTGCGTACTAGACTTGTACTACGAAATTGCGATTTTTAAGCTGGAGATGCGGAAGTGTACTTCGCGTACTAGACTTGTACTACCAAGTTTCCATTTTCGAGCTGGAGCTACTTCGCTTACTAGACTTGTACTACAAAGTTGCGATTTTCGAGCTGGAGCTGAGGAAGTGTACTTCGTGTACTAGACTTGTACTACAAAGTTGCGATTTTCGAGCTGGAGCTACTTCGCTTACTAGACTTGTACTACAGAGTTGCGATTTTCGAGCTGGAGCTGAGGAAGTGTACTTCGCGTACTAGACTTGTACTACAAAGTTGCGATTTTCGAGCGGAAGATGCGGAAGTGTACTTCGCTTACTAGACTTGTACTACAAAGTTGCAATTTTCGAGCTGGAGATGCGGAAGTGCACTTCGCTTACTAGACTTGTACTACAAAGTTGCGATTTTCGAGCTGAAGATGCGGAAGTGTACTTCGCGTACTAGGATTGCACTACAAAGTTGCGATTTTCGAGCTGGAGCTGCGGCAGTGTACTTCGCGGAAGTGTACTTCGCGTACTAGACTTGTACTACAAAGTTGCGATTTTCGAGCTGGAGCTGTGGAAGTGTACTTCCTGTACTAGACTTGTACTACAAAGTTGCGATTTTCGAGCTGGAGCTGCGGAAGTTTACTTCGCGTACTAGACTTGTACTACAAAGTTGCGACTTTCGATCTGGAGCTGCGGAAGTAAGTGTACTTCCCGTACTAGACTTGTACTACAAAGTTCCGATTTTCTTGCTGGAGCTGCGGAAGTGTACTTCGCTTACTAGACTTGTACTACAAAGTTGCGATTTTCGAGCTGGAGCTGCGGAAGTGTACTTCGCGTACTAGACTTGTGCTACAAAGTTGCGATTTTCGAGCTGGAGCTGCGGAAGTGTACTTCCCGTACTAGACTTGTACTACAAAGTTGCGATTTTCGAGCTGGAGCTGCGGAAGTGTACTTCCCGTACTAAACTTGTGCTACAAAGTTGCGATTTTCGAGCTGGAGCTGCGGAAGTGTACTTCGCGTACTAGACTTGTACTACAAAGTTTCCATTTTCGAGCTGGAGCGCTGTGGAAGTGTACTTCCCGTACTAGACTTGTACTACAAAGTTCCGATTTTCGAGCCGGATCTGCCAAAGTTCGAAAACACTGTAAAACGATAAGGTCTCCCCCAAAAACGATAACGTTCAAAAAAGTACTAGGGCCAAGTAAAGTGTTTCGTCCGCTCCTCATATGTATATATATATAATTTGTACTGGTTGCTGTGTGACACTGTGGTTGTGAGTTTGTGTGTTGCATAGTGTCACTGTGTGTGTCACTGCATGTCTCACTGTGTCACCCCATGTTTCCTCGTCGTGGTTATGCTTGTGTGTTGTGTGTTTGTGTGTCTGTCTGTCTGTCTGTCTGTCTGTCTGTCTGTTTCTTTCCTTGTTTGTTTGTTTGTTTGTTTGTTTGTTTGTTTGTTTGTTTGTGTGTTGCAATTTTGCAAGTAAGCAAGCAAGCAAGCAAGCAAGCCAACATAACACACACACACAACAAGCAACCACACAAACAAGCAAGCCCATGGACACAAACAAACGAGCGAACGCACGAACAAACACACAATCAATCAAACAGGCAAAACACAACAACAACAACAACAACAACAACAACAACAACAACAACAACAACAACAACAACAACAACACCAACAGCAGCAACAGCAACAGCAACAGCAACAGCAACAGCATCAGCAGCAGCAGCAGCAGCGGCAACAGCAACAACAACAACAACAACAACAACAACAACAACAACAGCAACAGCAGCAGCAGCAGCAGCAGCAGCAGCAGCAGCAGCAGCAGCAGCAGCAGCGACAGCAACGGCAGCAACGACAGCAACGACAGCAACGACAGCAACGACAGCAACGACAGCAACGACAGCAACGACAACACCAACAACAACAACAACAACAACAACAACAACAACAACAACAACAACAACAACAACAACAACAACAACAACAACAACAACAACAACAACAACAACAACAACAACAACAACAACAACAACAACAACAACAACAACAACAACAACAACAACAACAACAACAACCACAACAACAACAACAACAACAACAGCAACAGCAACAGCAACAGCAACAGCAACAGCAACACCAACAACAACAACAACAACAACAACAACAACCAAGCCAACAAACAAGCCAACAAACAAGCAAACAAACAATCAAAAGCAATCATACGAGCAAGCAAACAAACACTCAAGCAATCAATCAAACCAAAATACAAACACACAAGCAACAACCAAACGAGCAATCAATCTAACACACAAACACAAAAACATCAACCAAAAACAGAAACAAACAAAAACAAGCAAGCAGCCAAGCAAACATACAAACACACAGAAACTCAAGCAAGCCAAACCGACATTCAAACACAAACAATCAAGCAAGCAAATCTCAAACAACACAACACACAACAAGACAAAGCAACACACAACACAATACCTAACAAAACACAAACACAGAACATGCACAAGCACAACAACACACCACAGACACAAAAAACAGTCATACAAGCAAAGAATCAAATAAACAAAGACACAACACAAACAAGCAAGCAAACAATCAAACAAAAACACAAACAGAGACACAAACAAGCAAACAATTAAGCAAACACACAGATAGACAGACAGACAGACAGACACGCAGACGGAGAGACAAACAAGCAATCAACGTGGTGCAACAGATCCTGCCTAACTGCCCCCCCGACCATTCTCCACCGAAACTCATTGCCAAGCCATATTTGCCGCAAGCCGGGTCATGGCCAAGCAAAATGTCTGAGCACATGGATTGCATCGCTTCTGAATTTTGCTCTGCATTGGACAGTCTCCCCGAAGCGTGTAGTTGTTTATGTTTCTCAGCAGCCTCGAAGCAACCAGCTACAAAGAATTCTACAGGAAGTCCTTGTGGTTTTGGTAAGTATTTGGCAAGTTTTCTACAGAACCTTTCTGTAGCTGGTTTCTATGGTTGTCACGTGTCAGGCCCTCGACACCACTCACACAGACGAGATCCACTACTCGGAGTTTCTGGCGGCTCGAGCTATCAGAGTGCTTGATGTTACCCTTGTTTAATGGCACCCTGCTTCCTTGAAAACATGAGTTGCTGTAGTTGTTTGGTTGTTTGGTTGTTTGGTTGTTTGGTTGTTTGGTTGTTTGGTTGTTTGGTTGTTTGGTTGTTTGGTTGTTTGGTTTTTTGGTTGTTTGGTTGTTTGGTTGTTTGGTTGTTTGGTTGTTTGGTTGTTTTGTTGTTTTGTTGTTTTGTTGTTTTGTTGTTTTGTTGTTTTGTTGTATTGTTGTTTTGTTGTTTTGTTGTTTTGTTGTTTTGTTGTTTTGTTGTTTTGTTGTTTTGTTGTTTTGTTGGTTTGTTGTTTTGTTGGTTTGTTGTTTTGTTGTTTTGTTGGTTTGTTGGTTTGTTGTTTTGTTGGTTTGTTGTTTTGTTGTTTTGTTGTTTTGTTGTTTTGTTGTTTTGTTGTTTTGTTGTTTTGTTGTTTTGTTGTTTTGTTGTTTTGTTGTTTTGTTGTTGTGTTGTTTTGTTGTTTTGTTGTTTTGTTGTTTTGTTGTTTTGTTGTTTTGTTGTTGTTGTTTTGTTGTTTTGTTGTTTTGTTGTTTTGTTGTTTTGGTGTTTTGTTGTTTTGTTATTTTGTTGGTTGTCGTTGGTTGTTGTTGGTTGTTGTTGTTGTTGTTGTTGTTGTTGTTGTTGTTGTTGTTGTT
>CAUJNA010000136.1:1470010-1488908 GCA_963377175.1 Effrenium voratum | reverse complement strand
CCTGTTGGGAAATCTAGGCAAGCAGCAATCTTCTTGGGAAATTTGGTGAAGAACGCCATCGAGGAAGGCAAGAGGATACCCAAGAGGATGGAGATGAGCAGCGACCTGGGTATGTGCGTGAAGTGGATCGAGGACATAGGCGTCCCGCTATTTATGCATACTCTGCGTACTACTCTGCCAAGGGCCGCGGGATGATGAAAGGTGAAGGGCAGTCTATGAGGGTTGCCTTAGAGTTCATCAGCAAAGTTTTCGGACAGCTTTCTGCCGACGAATGCATGCTTGGATGGAGGGAATTCTGCAGCAAGGGAAAGAAGATCGTGTCGGCGCTGAACCAACTTTGCGGTGAGGCCACGATGCTGGCGAAGAACCCCGAGTTGCTCAACGTAACCAAGTACTGCATGGAAGGGGCGGATATGTTGAGATCAATCGCGAACATCTGGGATCTCGCACTAGGCGTGGCCGAGGACAACGATGAACGGTCGTTCAAAGCTGCGTTCCACCAGGACACCCCGGTTGGGGAGGTGTACAAAGAATTCATCAGCGACGAGTCATCTAGGGCATCGTCATCGAGAAGGTGGAGGAGCTCCGAGGAGTTCCAGACGATTGCAGAGTTTGAGAGGCACGATCGGAGAATTGCAAAGTACAGAGATCGAAACTGGGGGAAAGTGTTCACGTTGAGCGTGATCAAGGCTCCCAAGATCGACTCCTACGGTCGTGGTTCCAAGGACGACTACCAGAAGAATTGGGACCTTGGGTTGGTCTACCAGAATGAGCTGCAGGCATCGATGAAGAACCTCGCAAATGCACTGAGGAGGGATGAGAATGCCAGCCAGAACAACCTATTGCGCTGGATGATCTGTGGGTCAACCCCCAGTGACATCTCTGATGCGTGCAACGGGGCGGTCAATTCGCTCATGTGCGTATCGTTCATCATGAGGAGATTGCAGCCATTGCTCGGTGAGAAGGACTCCAAAGATCAGTCGTATACAGCTTATTTCCGTCCAGACAAAAGGGAGCTGAACGATCTCTACCGTGAGATTGAGTACGCCAGGGATTTCCTATGGTGCATCGATATGATCTATGAGTCGAAGCTGCCTGCGATGAACATCAACTCCATCAGTTTGGCACCGCACGCGGCTGACAGGGCCGCTGAGAACCAAAATCGGCGCAAGTGGGTAAGCTGGATGAAGGAGATCGAGAAGAAGGCCGAGAAGGGCGTCATGATCGAATTCTTCCAGAATAAATACTGCACGATTCATGAAATCGAGAGGGAACTGGAGAAGTACCCCGAGGATTTCGTGGTTGGGGAAGAGCCGACATGGTGGGTGATGGGCTCATCGAAGACGGAGCCGCCACGGAAGACGGAGCGACAGCAGAAGTCGGCATCACGCTCCGGGCAAAGGAGTCAAACCGCTGGTGGGTCAGTCCCCCAGCCGGGAGCTCCAAGTGGGGGGTCGCAAGCCAGCGATGCTGTCAAGATCGACAACGAGATCATCGACTCCATTTTCCGAATGAACACTGGCGGTGACGACGACAGATGGGTAATTATCAACCCAACTGCTGGACACGATACCTACACTTCATTCGAAGGGGGTACCACTTTGGGCGGAGCGACTGTCAATGTGAAATTCAACATAGACAACAATACGGGGTACCCAATCATACAAACTGAATTTGGGCCGTGTCTTGCAGAAGGCAAGAACGCAACATATTGGGAGTGTATGCTGAGATGCCTGACCTCTTCGCTATTGCACTTCGAGGAGAAGACCAGCGCGGAGAAGATCATTCTTTCCTATGTTGGGAAGGGAAATGCGGCATGGCTACAGCTGTATGCTTTCTTGTATGCCCAAACAGGATGCTTGATTACTGGACGCCTTCCGGGCGCCAAAGCCATCAACGCGTTGATTCAGGCGGAGAAGAACCCGGACAACGCACCTGGACAGTTGAACCGGATTATCAATAGGCAGAAGAGCAGCCCCATTGGCGAGGCGACGATTCGCGACATGATGATCCACAAGAAGAGCTTCTTGGTCCTGGATTGGCCCCTGAGGGCCGTCAACTCGAAGGGGAGCACGAAGACCTTCCAGATGATGGTCAACGAACAGGGATGGACAAACATCGAGGAGAGATCATACTATGGGTCGAGTGAGCAAGTCTCCTCACCCAACGACACGTTGAATATCATCTCCCGATTGCAGAAGCTGGATAAGCTCATCGCTGAACGGCGGAGGCGAGACATGGAAGACTCACCAATGTCGGTGCACATCTGGATGTCGCTATATGATTGGGTGTGCATGAGAGGATGCGGATGGCAGGTGACCGCCAACCCCATCATCGACTCCCTGCAGAAGGCGATATCTGACCTCGTCAACACATGCAAGGGCCTGGTCGTGGTGTGCGTGAATCGCGATGTTGCTTTCCATGGTGGAAGAGGGGACTTGGGGACGATCGCCAACAAGGTTAGCGAGATCTGCAAGGCGGCAGGCGCGCTGGTGACCGAGAACGATCGCCTGTGGCGCGTGGTCCATGCGCTCACAGGAAAGAACTACAAGATCCCTGGGAGCTCGAACTTGCAACACTTCCTCCTGAAGCGACTGCTGATTGAGAAATCCATCGATGCGGTCGCACCAAGCAACGCGTTTGTGTGTGAGCTGGAGGGGACGTGCATAAACGAGCCCGACCTTCGATTCAACATCCCGAAGAACATGGAGGAATCGAAGGTGAAATTCGAGTACAAGCCGACCTTCACTGCACAGTCGAAGAGGAAACAAGAGCAGCAAGTGAAGGACACGGCGAGCAGGATGCTTTTGGGAAAGCCGATGTCGGTGATCAACGTCTTCGATGGTATACGGTCACGGAGCTCAGCAAGTTTATCTGCGAACTTTGCGCTAAAGAGATGCAGATGAGCAAGTCGAAGGTGCTCGGACCGAATTCGAAGTACAATCCCTCTTCTTGCGTGAACTGTTGCGCGAACTGGAACGCGGACACGAACGGTATTGCAATGTCTATCGAGGGGAAGAAAATGTACACGCGCCTCTTCGCGGAATGCGTGGTGGCAATCCCCGACCTTCAAAACCTCATGGTGGACGTCAACAATATCCAGGCCATGATCACGATCATACGGGAGCTCGTGTATTCAAGGCTGAAGAAGGAGCTTTCTCACGTGGGATTCGTGAGCATGACTGTGGATCAAGCAGCGCAGTTCTACAACAACGGTCACGGGAAGCAATTGTGCGCATCCCGGGATGTGATCGTGTGCAAAAATTCCGAGGGAGTCGAGGAGAGGATGTCCATCTTCTTGATAGGCAAGGATCTTGGCAATGTGGCATATTCGTCCTGGATCAAGAGTGTGCTCGACCAAGGAACGATGTATGAACTCCTGGGACAAACCACGAACGAGGAATCATTGGGAGACGTCGTCGAGATGGTGTTGGGATTCTTTGAGGTGATGTCGTACTTCCAGCACGAACTGCCACTGTGGAAGGATGCATGGAAGATCAAGAGGGAGTTCGAGCAGTCAATAGTGCGACACCTCGCTGGGAACGTGACCCACACGACGGGCCAGAACAGAAAGCGGAACAGACCGTCCGCACAGCTCGGCGTGCCCACGAAGGAGGTGCTTGACATCATGAACAAGGTCAAGCCCAGACATCCACGATCCCTGATCACCGAGCCCTCTGCACAAGGTCCAAGAGAAAGGCCACGGAGGGCGAAGATGAGGGTCTTGGTCAAGCACCAGACCCGAGTCGAAGTTCTCAGACCAATACTGAGAAGGAAGACAAGAAGCAGCGTGTGATCGACGGGCGGAGAGCGGCACTAGGATTCCTGGAGTCAATGGAGAAGTGCATGGGAGATATGGGGATCTGTAAGAAGTGCGCGAACCTGGCCCACGACGGCGACTGCAAGGACATTGAGGAGGCTGCTGGAAATGAGAAGGCGATGAAGGTGCTCCGTGAGCTACTCAGCAGTGACCCTGTTTCATCTGATGAAGACATGGGGGATACGGAGGAACCGTCCTCATCAACGTCCAAGGAAAGAAAGAAAGGAGGACAAGCAGGGAAAGAAACAATTGAGATGTACAGCTACACTATTAATTTGGTGGAGATGGCTGACACGGCTGAGGGAGGAGAGCTACAATGTGGTGGCGTCGACCTCACCTACAACCCGTGCGGGGACAACAGGACATTCAAGAAGACGCTTGAGATGGGATGCGACACCATCCCGTGCTACATCCCGAAGTATGGCGATGTGAGTGATGTGCACTTGCCATGGGCGTATGCGTCCATCGTTGACCCCAAATACTTTCCCAAAGGTGCAATCCTTGAGCAAGTGGACGTGATGCAACTTGGCAAGAGTGTCAACTTCTGCATTGCTCCTTTCGACGGTGCTCCACTATGCAGGATTGGTGATGATCGCTCGGTATTTACTACAAGGGACCAAGCAAACCAGCTATCTCACGACCTATGCAGAGTCCTTCGACACAAGATCGGCAATTGCCGAGGAAGTGCTTTCAGGTGCGACGAGGGTGGATGGGTCGACATTGATGCTGTCATTGACGACCGGAACAACGACATATTCCCACCATACACCACGAGAGCGAAACGATACATGGGCATCATGGAGGTGATCAAGTGGCAGGAATCCGGAAGCAGAAAATCGAGATTCCAGGTTTGGCAGCAAGGTTTCCGAGCATCATGAACCCGAACGACACGAGGGCAGCCAGGGAGGAAATGACCGAAGCTGGCGTGGATCGGGACGACATCGACAGGATGTTCAACAGATGCGATGGATGGTACAGACCTTGGTGCATCCGAGTCACAACCGGTCACAGTGATTTTGGATTCATGAGCTCATCCGCACTGGCGAATAGGTATTCCGCAAGAATGGGTGATACTCTCGGAGGAGCATTCCATGTGACGTATGTGGAAAACCTGCCAAGCATCGTACGCTGTGGGTTAGTCCCCGGCGGAATCGATGGCGGCAACAGGCTAGCACTGCACTTTGGGGCGTTTGCTCCATGGGATGAGATGAACGTGGCGACGAAGACAACGCTACGGAACGTGAGGAGAGGGGATCCGATTGCGATCATCTATATTCCCAGTGCAACCCTCGCGCGGTATGGGGCTGGAGTCGCGGCTAATGGGACTTTCATGGTCTTTGACGTGATCCCGTTCTATGAGGTCAAGTCCATTTGGATTGGCAAAAGCAATGGAGGGAAGCGCCTGGAGTACGCTGACATCAAGAGGGCGTACTCGAAGTGTGTGGAGAACGAGATCTGCCCTGGCTTTGTCAACTCTTCCCAAGAGTCGGCTGCGATGTTCCTCCAGAACGTCGCAAAGATCAGCGAGAGGATGCCGGAGACTGAGACAGGTGCCGATAATCTGCACTACATCGTTGACATGGTTAATCGTGCCTGCGAACTCTATCGAATCAACAAGATGGAAGAGTTCAATGCACAGGTCAACGAGGTCCGGGACGAAATCAGCAAAGTCGTCATCCTGAATGACGAGACATGGGAAGGACTGAGGTGCCGGATATGTCCAACATGTGCGACCGCGATCCCCACCTGCTTCTGCTTATGCCTGGAGTGCGAGGCACAACTGATCTCCATCGGAAGATACTACATTCACATCAAATCCGATGACGAGGAGGACAACCAAAACCCCAACGTCTCTGGAGATGCCAGGCGTGCACAGGAAGAAGCTAACCACGATGCGGCAGCACAGGAGGATGAGGACGAAGCGGAGGAAGTTCCGGGAGAAGATGACGACATGGACACGCAAGGATATACATCCGGCTATGCGTCAGAAGAAGAAGACGGCGGTTGGCATTACCGCGACACCGATCTGACGTCACGGGACATAATAAGTTCCCAACGGATGGCGATCTGCCTTGACGAGCCGCGTGAGGCTCAGTACATGGCAGGATTTATCGCACTCCAGCTGTCCAAGATGTGGGGGGTGTTTGAAGGTGGTGAGGAGAGAACGATGAATGCCGGACTCGAAGGGAGGCCGGGCTGCCCTTATCACAATGACTTCAAGAGGTACCCCAACATCACCGAGCATGATCAGGAAGGTATACTTTTGCCATCAACAATAACGAAGATTTCTCAATCGGAGAATGTTCGGACAAGGGCCTTCCGATCGGTTGAGGAGCGTGACGAATATATTCGTATGATGGTGTGCAAATGCGAGGGACTTAACACATTCTACAAGCTGTGGATTGCAGCGAGAATCCTCGATGTCACCAAGGAAGAAATGAAGCTCCTGGTCAAGGACCGAGTGCACCCGGTGGGTGATATTTTTTTCAGATGTTTTGCACTAGCTTTCAACTGTAAGTATATATCATTCGTGAGGGATGGCCTAAACCTTGGCAAGAATGGTTACACGGTCAACGTGAGCGCCATCATCTCGGCCAACGACCCGAACAAATGCGACACACCCCTGCTGGATTGGTGCCTTCGGAAAGGGCACTGGTTGCCAGAGGACTACAACAAGAAGTGTGTCCGGGCACGAGAAGCCCAGAAGAACTAGGACGAGGAGTTCCGCCGACGTACCCATAGGCTGTCCATTGGGGACAGGTATGCTTCGTGAAGATGCTGATTGCGGTACGATGTGGGTCAGTCCCCATCTGTTACTTGCGTCACATCGACACTGTTTCGGTGGAACGACTTATGTCATGATTTATATTCATGTGTCCAAGATGATTGGGTGTGTACATGGTTACATATTCCGATGACTAAGACGCTCTGGATATTCATGGATGGAACTATTACCTTATAGATGATATCTTTTCATTATTTATGCATTGTCCATGGTATCTGGAATGGCTATGATTTGCATTGATTACTCACCGATGTTTCTTTGCCGGAATTATGCATACCGATTGCGAGCAGGCGCCTCTGGTGGACTTTTTTCGGCCAACCCATTTATGGATGACAGCTGCGCGATGCGCAAATGCGGCAGCTGGATTGTTCATTGGTGGTCAAATGACGCGACGATTGTGTATTATATACACCTGCATATGGATGTGTGCTTCGATTGGAGGATGAATGTTTCACTTTGCGTACAATCGAACCCGGCATGTTTCACAGCGAATGAACGGTGTAGTGATAGCAAGTAAAAGAATGCACGACACGATTTCGTAGTTGAAGCCGTGGCCAGTGGAACGTTTTGTGGTGTTTGGACCGCATGATGAACAATGCGACCCAAATGGGGGATGTTACAACCCTCTAGGCCCCGTGCCGAAATTGGGTAGCTGTTCTGAGGTCCTTGTTGGTGTTGCTTCCCAAGTTCCATTGATCGCCATTTGGCTCAAGACACAATTGAGGTTCAAGATCTGATGTGTGACTGCATACATACGTGATCGGCATTGAGAGCGAAAACACATCGCTTGCGCTGCATTTGTCAGGACCACTGTTGTAACTATCATTCCTTCTCCCTTACAACGTTTACACGGGTTCGGCTATAACGGCATCGTCCGTATACACCTTTCTACGTGGTTGGTATTACAGCTTGAGGGTTCGGTGCATAGCGTCCCACGGGACGTCACCTTGCCGTCTCTTGACAATGACCTACAATCTTGTGATACTGGATGGGAAGGAGGATTATCTTGCCGATAGGCGAGAGATCAATCCGGAGTTAAGGGAAACGGGAGTTATCCCTGATGAGGCCGTCACTTGCCAGATTGTGGTTCCCTCGAAGACGAGGTTGGGTGAATACCTCCCGAATTACGAGGAGACCGTGGGCACTGTTGCAGGACGGGAGGCGGCGAAGGAGTTGATGAGACTGCTCTCGTGCGATTTCGACGGCTTGGTCATCAATTCAAAGAGAGTCTCGGAGTTATTCGAGGAACGTGTGCTGAAGGAGACCGGACGCGAGGCTGGAAACTGGGTGAAAAGTGACCAGGCCATCTGGTTCCTGAAGGAGATTTCGGGCATGGAGAACGCTGAGATGTCTTGGAAGTTCTTCATTCCGACGCTTAAAGCTTTCCCGATAGGGCAAGTGGAGGCGATGCTCATGGTCATGTACGACGGGGATGGCGTTCTCCTCAAGGAGAGCACCAGGTTGGTTGCCGTTAGGCACACGCGGATCGGACGCGACTTGAGTTACAGTGCCGTTAGGCACAGGTATACTCAGGAAGATGCACCTGGCGGATCTCTGATGTATGAGATGCATTGGAATGAACTCCCCATGGTGGGATACGTCATCATGAAGTTCTCGGACTTTCGGAAGGCGGTTCAGCTCCAAAGGGTGAGGCGAAATGGAAAGGCCATGATCGAGATATTGATCACGAGGCCCGATGTGTACGAGACCATTGGGGATGGTAGGCAGGATGAGGGCCTGATCCCACTTGTGGGAGCCATGGCGCCGGATGCTGAGGTATCGCCTTCGTGGTATGTCAGGGACAGGCTGCGGAACTACTCCGGTAGGTACGTGGTGGTAATGGTGGATCTTCGGGTGCACTGGTCCTTGGTTGGACCCGTGTTTTTGACGAGAAGGAAGACTCTTGCCGTTAGGAACGAGATCCACATGGGGGCTTGGAAGGCGGCGTATATGTACGATGATTACACGATAGTGTACCATCGGGCATGGGACTACGGTGACTTCACCCCCGTTAGGGGAGAGCACAAGCGATCACGGGAAGAGATCAGGCTGAATGTGACTGCCACGTTCTGCTTGAGGTGCGCAGAATTGATGCCGAATGGGATGCACTTGTGTCCCGGGTGCGCGCTCCCGGTCTTTTACCCGAACTTTATCCCCAACGCGGAGGAAAAGGACTTCGAAACGTGCCACATCGTGCCGGAGTGGGTGAGGACCATGGGGCAGTTCAAGCCCAGGAGGATTCCCTCCGAAGTGGTCGGAGTCATCAAGAGGAATTTGATTTCCTATTCAATGGCATCCGATCTAAGGATGACGGTGCAGAGCGGCATCAGACTTCCCCCTTATCTTGGTGAAGACAAGGGAGGTGTCGATGCGGCGTGGGATGAGCTGGCGAAGGTGCTCTTCCAATTCTCCTATGTGTCCGGGATTTCGGCCTCGGATGCGTTTGTGGAGAAGTGGGTGGCGAAGCACCTGATCAAGACCAACCAAGTCGATAGATTTGAGTCGGTCACGGAGTACTTCCGGGCCAACCCAAGACACGCTGCTCAGTGGGGTAGGCGTATGACGACTTCCGTTAGGAAGTTCGCTCGTCATGACACGTACTTGTCATTCTATATTCCGATGGCATACGTGATTGGTTCTGCGGCTGGTCATCTGACCCCATTGTACCCGACCCATCGAAAGGACGTGGACATCCTGGAGAGTCATGCGTTGATTTCGCAGCTCAGGAAGTACATGGTATCGGAGACGGGGTACGATGAGAAGAAGAGGTTGAAGGAGGCGATAGCCAAGGTGCAGAAGGCGATCAGCGCCGGACAGTCGGAGCCTCCCGCACCCTTCCGTGACCCGTTCGTCTACGTTAGTGACGAAAGGGTGAGGACGGTTCTTGACGGTCGTCAACCCGAACCTTTGAACGTGGACATCGAGGGACTCCAATCGGTGCATCATGCTGCGCCGGGTCCTGGTCCCAAGCAGGAGCCGGTCCCCAAGGGCGGAAAAGGAAAAGGGAAAAAGGGGGAAAAGGGCGGTAAGGGCGGTAGTCCTTCCGGCCCGCCACCAAAATCAGGTGAAGTGCCGGGTAAAGGATCCGGTAAGGGCGGTAGCCCATCCGTCCCAAAGGCGAAGGATGACGCTGGACCTGCTCCGATGGAGGTTGATGCAGCAGCAGCTCAGCCGAAGAAGTCTTGGGCCGAGATGGTGGTTGAAGGGGCCAGGCCGAGTGCCAAGGCTAAAGTGACCCCGGTTCCTAAGGCAGAGCCGAAAGGGAAGGCTGCTTCGGCATCTGAGGCGAGGAGTGCTCCGGCTCCAAAAGCTGTGGCTAAGGAGACGAAGCAGGCCGAACCGAAGGTTGAGGTCAAGAAGGAGAAGACAGGCGGAGGTGACGCTCCCGGCGGTAGCCGCGGGTCGGCCGAAGGGCAGAAGAGAGAAAGGAAGTCCCGTTGGGATCCCGACGAGGCTGCGAAGGAGTCGACAAAGCGGGAGGCATCCACGAGGCCTGGCGACGTCGACAGCAGACCAGGTGCGGCAGCGAGAGAAGCTAGCGGGGATGATCTTCACTCCGCGCTTGGCAGATCTTCGGCAAAGGATGCGGTAGCGCCTTTGACTGCCTCCAAGGCGATGGCAAAGAAGCCTGAAGGCGGGGAGATCCGGCTGCAGTCTGCTGAGCGGGCCGCGGCGAGCCCGGTGGAGGGTCACTTCCTGGTGCTGCCTGAGAGTTCGGTGGTGGACGCTTTCTTGACGATCTCCACCAACAGAGTGCTGAACAAGCAGGTTAGGGATTTCATCAGAAATGGTGAGGACGCGTCGGCACTGGAAGCTCTCAACCAGATCGTGACGAACTCTCAATCTGGGAGGAGGCGTAGGGAATCGGATGTTTCCCGTACTCCTTCTCGGAGGTCCGTTAGGACCGTGGACACCAGGGATTCCAGAGAGTCGAGGAGGCGCAGATATCGTCCGCGGCGCGAGGATGATCGCGACAGGAGGAGGGACGATGCTCGTGATCGTCGTGATGATGATTCACTCGATCGGGAGCGAGATCGAAGGCGAGATGATCGCAGGAGATCCGAAAGGGATCGTGATAGGGACCGTGCGCGGGGCGGACGTGACCGGAGGAGACGTGACGATAGCCGGTAGGCTGAGTCACGAGGATTGCGGCCGATAGGCTTGCGTCCATTCTCCAATGGTCGGCGCGGTGCGGAGGTGGTGATGTTCCTCCCGGACCGCTGAGGCGCGGAGGTCATGTCTCTCCCATACCGCTGCTGGGCTGCTGGACGTGTTCATCAGGGAGCAGTGTGAGTGAGAGGGAAAGCAAACTGATGGGGGGTTACTCCCGGGTTTGCAGAATTCAAGCATTTTTTTCAGGTACGCATGGTCAGGAGTACCTCTTGCCGTTAGGCGAGGGTACTAATGGACATACGTTATCTTTTATTTCATGGCTTCTGATAAGAATTAAACTTCTTGCATTGTTGATGCAAACAGTTGTGACCTAGTGTCGTCATGTGGACTTTTCCACAAGGTATGTTGGACAGCGTTACCCCGATTAATTCGGGGTGGTGGCGGGAATTTAATGCCCGGGATGTCGCGCAACTGCCTTTGTGGGTTTGCTCCACCGCTGACGGCGGTAGTGTCCAGCTGTTTGCGGACACATGCGAGCAGTTAAATCCTATCAGTAAATGGCACGCTCCACCCGTCATAGGACGGGCTCCTCGTGAGGGGGGTGTGATTAGCCATGGTTAATATCATCATCAGGGATGTCGCGTTAGTGACCGACCTGTGGTGTTTTGGCTCAAGTTTTGGGTTCCGTCGCGCCTATGGGCGTCGCCGAACCCCTGCGTCGACCGACGGCATCTCGGGGGAGAAAGAGACCTCGGGCCGCCGCCAGGTTGGTAGGGACCAGTCGTGCGGCCTGTTGTCGACCAAGGTTGCGGGTTAACCCTTTTCTTGTTTGGTTTGTTTTCCTTTGGTTGTTGTTCTCTGGTGTGTGGGAAACCCTGATCTTTGGGACCGGGGATTGGTTTGCTTTTGGGGAACCTTTCTTTTGTGGCTTGTTTACCCCAACTTACCCATTGCCTGGGCACAGGCTCGTGCCCGAATCACATAATCTTAAGTAGAAACAGTTGTGACGCTCCGTCCTCCGTGAACCTTTGCATTCAACAGCCCTTAGGTGCGGGGTGGGGTTAGGCGGGGTTTGGTGTTCAAACATGCATCAGCTTTTCCGAAAAGCGAAGCACATGTTGTTCCCCAGCTGGTCAAAGGGCACCAACACACTTTTCAGGCGCCTTTAAAGTGCTCGAGCTGACTCTTACAGCAGGCTGGAATCCAAACCCCTCCGCCTGATGTGTGCTGGTTGATTTTATTCTTTGGTTTTGTCCATCGTTCCTGGCGTACTTCTTGACCCTCAGGACCCCCTTCACGACAGCAAATCCTGCAGTTGATAGATGGTTTGTCCGAGTATTTTCCGGAACTCATAAATAGCCAGTGTGAATTGGATTTTGTCCATCCGTGTAGTCATGCTTTGATTCATTACTAAGTGGTGACCTTGCCGGCTCCACATTTCCCACCGTGTGACTTACGTGGCCTTACTTTGTTCTCCTCATGAAGACAAAAGGTTACATACTTTGGTCGTGGTATGTCTTCAAATAAGAAGGCCTCCTCATGAACAATTAAGAAAGTATTTTTCTTAGTGGTCTGTCTTCAAACTAAATCCAATGGGAAACAAGGGAACACTCGCCTTCAGGCTGTGGGCAGGGAGGCCCGAGCCCTCCACTGTTCCGCGGTGGTGGCGCAGGTGCGGGGCGAAGTTGACCACAGACCTTGGTGTCTGGTTTTAGGTCAGCTTGCTTGCCAAATGGTTCCACAGGGCACCAGCTGAAGCCTGCTGGTTTCCAGCCCCTCACTACTCCCATGGCTGAATGGTGCACAGGGAACTGGGGGGAAACTTTTCTGGGGTTTTGTTGGTTTGCTCCAGGTTTTCTTGGGTTTTCCCCAGGTTTTCTAGGTTTTCTCCAGGTTTTCAACCGGGATCTCTCCAGGCGGTGGCCTCCGACCTCTCGGAGGACCCGGAGGACATGGACGAGAACCTGAAGGATAGCCCGCGGTTTTGAACCGAAAAACCCATCAGGCAGTAGCCGGTGCCGTCTTTGAGGGCTTTGACCCCCCGAATCCAGGGGTACGAACAAAAACATATCTGGGGTTGGGTTGCCCCCAAGGGGTCGGGGGTCCGTGTTGTTTGTTGTTGTTGTTTCTTGTTCCGGCTTGTCCGATCTTCCGGGCCTACTGCAAGTTGTTGTCCTTGTTTTGTTTTGTGTGTTTCCCTGTAAATACCAACAGTGAGCTTTTTTTTTCTCTGGCGGGATGTAAAGTGCGAGATGTTTTATCCCCGTCACCCCAAAGATTGGAGTCGGGGAACACATCTATTTCAGCCGTGGTGTGTTTAGGATTATCCCTTGACACCTTTCTCGACACATTTTAGGGACATTTGGATTGGAAGGAAACTGCAAAAACCTTGGTGCCTGTCCTTTTCAGTCCTTTCATAGGTCGTTTCATTGGTGGGCATGATTCGTGGGTGCATGTTTTTGGGGAACCATCACGGGATTGTTCGCAGGGTCTGGCTTCAGTCTGTGTTTTTCTATCAGGCCAGTTGGCGGTTTGAAGCGTCCTATAGCGATACCTTTCTGTAAGTTGCCTACTTTCATGGTCTGAATAAGTGCCTGGAGACCTGTGGAGCAAGTGAAAACTGAATCAAGTCACGGGTCACGGGCTGCTTCCTTTCTTTCGCACTGAGCACAGCCCGGTTGCAACAAGCGAGCCACGTTCAGCAGTCACCTCATCGTGGGACTTTGGGCCTGTGATGGCTTTGGGGGGCCCTCCCTGTAAAACGATCAGGCAGTCACACGGACGGGCAAGCGTTGAACAAATACTAGGGCCGTTGTCGTTTGTCCCCCGGTCGTGTTAGGACTGTGAATTTACATAGCACTTCTTGCGGCTTGTGAATCGACAGCATGTGAGATTGAATCATTGCGGGACCCCCTTCTCCCCTCGAGTGGATCCCAGAGCCAGATCGATATGTTGGCAGGTCAAGACGCTGCGGTGTTTGCAGCACGCACTGTAGTGAGACGGACTGCCCCCGGAAATGCGAGTTGACCATTCTGGACCTTCTTTGGGAAATTAGACTGCCAGACTACCTTATCGGAATCATGGCCCCAGCCTTCTTGCTTGCTTGAGTCGCGGCCGCCAGCCATCTCTCCTTGTACAAGGGCATTCTCAGTCATAGATGGAGGTGCTATACAGTTTCAGGGGCACGTGCTGCTTGCATCCTGAATATGGTTGCTCTAAGTTATGCTCCATAGCCCACACCTCCAAGACTCATACCTCCAAAACCCCCACCTAAGCTCACTTCCTGAGTTCATGAACTTTAGACTTTTTGGGAAGACCATTTTAGTGGAACATATAAAGTTTGTTTTTGGGCCATCCACTCAGCTGGTGAGTAAGACTTAGACCAAAAGCCACACCTGACCAACCCGTTTCGGGGCCTCAGGAGACGGCGAGGCTCACCACTGCGAGCATGCCTCCCGCACCTGAGCTTGTGTACGCCACGTGCGTATCACGTGCGTTCCGCTGGGTATGCCCTGTATGGCCCATACTGTGAACATGGGTTTAATAGGTAAAAACATGGAGAGGAAGTACGGGAAATATGACAAACGTCGTGATAAGCCCTGGTCAAGAAGGCAACGAAATGCTCACCTGCCAAAGCGAATGTTTAACATCTTGGTTTTCCCCTGTGTGGACCATGTTCAGTCATTGTCCTACAAGCTGCCTACAGTGTTTGGGGAGAATTTGCGGTTCCCTTTTTTGTAGCGCACCCATGATGATTTGTGGGCGTTCCGGTAATGTACGGGGCTCAATGGGGACCAACAAAATGCATTGGCACCTGGGAAGCTGAGCCCTGAAAACGGTCAGGGTTTTTGTGATTCTTGGGGTGGGGGAAACCGCCTTTCAACTCAGCAAAGAAAAGCGACAATTATCTTCCATTGCTTCATAATATGCTTTATGTTCCCCCGTTCTGAGAGGACATCTATCACTACTGGACATACTCTGTTCCTGAAGGCTTAAGCAAATGCATGTTAGACTTGATTGCTTTGAGGAGCCCTGACAGCGAATCACTGAGACTCCTTAGGCCGCATAGGGCCTGGGGGAAACATGGAAGAAGCTCGCAAGTGGGAGTACCTACCTGGGTGCTCCGGTTTTTTGCTTAGTTGGTGGTTTGGATTTGTCTGCTTTTTGTTGAGGGTAATTGGGAAGCTACCCCGGGTACACCTCCGAATCTCCAATCTGCATCGCAAGGGGTTCAACTGTTGCATTGTAATAAACAAGACACCTGCACAACACCTAATTAATCAATTAGTTGGGGGAACCATGGGTTATCATCAACCGATTTTGATTTGGTACTCAGCGAGATGCCTGATTATTTTCCAATTGTGAACCCCGAGCTTTCTCATCGACCCCTTCCCACCTACCCTCAAACCATACCCCCTACGCACAAATTATATTGGGGTGGGATACGGGTTGAATTACCCCAAATTTGTGTTTGCCAACCAAACCTGCAATTCATCGTGGGGCAGTTGGATGCAATTATAACAGGACAACATCTGTGAAGTATATTGGATTAAATGAGAAAACCGGACCTAAGCTAGCCCCAAAAAAATGTTTGGATAGGGGTTGTGGAGAATGGGGCACCATCGTCTCCACTGAAATAGTTCTGACGTGTGCCCTTTTGATCCCATTTAGATGTTTGTTGCAGATCCGGCGCACGGTTTCCACGAAACCATCGAATACATTCGGTCTCCGCCTCCCTGCTAGCGCAAAGACCCCCAATTGAGAAAAGTAGTATGCTAGGCTTTCGACAAAGCAAAGTAGGCTCTTGACAAGGCAAAGCACCCTGCTAGCGCAAAGACTCCCCGATACGGCAAAGCATGCTAGATACCCACAGTTGATCCGGGGGTGGCTCAGTTGCGGGGCCGTGATGAGCTGTGCCAACATGTTTTTTGAAGGGTGGAGCATAGGTAATGTATTCCTGGGTTTGCTGCTTTACTCGAAGAATCCGGATTCTGTATATTGACTGGGTGTTGCCCTGAGCTAGATTCCGCGTACATGGGCTATCTGCCGGCTGCAAGCTTACAGCCATTTTGTGGCAAATTTTAAGGAAGCTAGGGAAAGAGGGGGTTAGCGGCCAGGGGGTTGGGACCCGAGGACCATCCGTTGGCTTCCTTGGTGCGGCAGAACTTGGGCGCGAAGTCAGACCCCCGCTCCACCAAGCGCGCATTGAGGGAGGTGACGAGCCTCGGCCGAAGGCGTGCCTTGAGGTCTCGATGAGTCACAAGTTGTGCGCTAATGTGGATCACTGATTTATAAAGGCGGAACCCAAACAAAGAGTCACTTTGAGGGGAGTCAATTGAGGAACCCGCTAAAGTAAATTGGGGGTCAGAGGCCCTGCCAAGTAGTGTCCAACCAAGCAATTGCTATATAGTAGTGGTTTAGCTTAGCACTGGCTTAGTATTTCCTTAGTAGTGCAATTCTCAGACCAAGGAGCTGAATAAGTACGCTCAGCTCTCCTGAATTTGAAACCCTTCTGTTAATCGCTGACCAGAGTTAAAGGTTTTGTCAGGAAACTGGCGTGAATCCACTTCGGGGTACTCATTAAGTTACTTGGGTACTAGCAGGTTGCCAAACTGAGTGTTCCCTAGGGTTCCTTTCATGGGGCTTGCGGGGGAGGGAGGGGAGGGGGAGCCCAAATAAGCCCTAAATAGGGCCTTAAGCTCCTCCCTCCCCCCCAGCCCCCATGATCCTTGTTTCAACCTAGCTGGGAGGAGGACCTGAAACTTTGTCGGAAGCTTTCTATGCCCCGGCCCAAAGCGAATGGACCTTTTCGGTTTGCTGAGTTTGGTCCAGTTTAGCCATGGCCCTTCATTTCTGGTAAATAGACATCTAAGCAGGTGCTGTTTAGCGCATGTCACCTTCTTGGGATTTAAGCACATCAGGTTCTTTTGAACTGAGTGTACTTTGTCCTTCCCCAGAATTAGCTCCCCTGTTTGGTTTTTTGCTTTTTTGGGGTCCATTTGTTTTCCACTAACCAGGCAAATGAGTTTTTGTTTTGCTGGGGTCCTAATTCCAGCCTACTTTATGTGATGGTTAAAGGGACACCAAACGAATCTTGTTGGAGGATGTGTTTTCGGGTTTGATGCAGTTTGTTCGGGTCCCAAAAGCGCGTACCCCAAATGAACGGGAACTTTCCCCCGCACATTTTGGCGAAACAAGCATCTCCAATGCTCCCGAATGCCTTCCCTAGCTGAAGTCCTAAAGTCTGCGAGATAGTTGTTACCCGCGCTGAAAATGAGCCCGAGGCCCTATATTTGCCCTGCTCAGATCCCACCTGTCCGACTTCCAATCTTGGAGTTTCTGCCTTGTCATGAAATGAATATGAATGTGTAGGCCAGTTGAGTTGACAAATGTCAGCTTTTGCGTTGGGTGATGTCTTCGTCATTTCAATTAATGCAAGAAAGATGGACAAGACGAGCCGACCGGGCCGAATCCGTCGCAACTGGGTGCCCAGGAAGAAGACGGTGTCCAACATGCCCCTTACGCCCCCTGCCACTGCAGGCCGGGGCGTTCCTGCAGGGTTCGTTTGGTGTTTTAAGCACCGTTTGGCACAATTTAAAGTGAGTGTCAATTTGGGTGGGTGATGCTTAAAGTTGAAATATCATTGAATGTCGGGAACCCTATTCTTCGGTTCTTTGCTTCGTCGGTTCCCGATAATTTTAGGGGTCTCGGCTCCCGAGTGCGGCATCAGAAGCGAGCTTTAGACTGACGGGCTTTCTGTCAAACATTATGAGGGGATCATGTTGTTCAACCACATCCGCGGAAGGGTCCGCTCATGTGAAACAAAACCCCTTAGGCCTATATTCCTTTTTGGGGTTTTGTGGGGGTTCCATTGAGCCCACTAAAAGTTAAGCTTGTAGCAGGGGATCTGGGGACCAGCTAGGAGCGTCTGCCACTTGCTGACGTCAGACGCCAGGTGAGGAGCGCAAGGAGAAGCCGCCCTCCAAGGAGTCGGTGCCCGAGACACCGCCCAACTCTCGGAAACGTCTTGAGGAGCCGAGGGGTGGCCTAGGAACATGCCGGATGGGTTTGTCACTTTGGGGGGAAACCCCCCGCAAAACAAAAGAGCACAAACACAAATTCATGTCCAAAACGGTTTTTTTCTTTTTTGGAGTCGCTTGACCACCGACAATTGGTCGGTAACCCCGAAAAAGCAGACACAGCCATGTACTGATTTGGGGCCTGGGCAACCCACTTGGCAAGTATCCAGAGAATCTCACCGATTCGGGGGTAGAACGAGCAACAGCCATGATAAAGGTCCTTTTCTGGGGGTTCCAATTCTGAATTCAGCTTTGGAACTAGTGTAAATGTTGCAGATATCTTATGCACCTATGCCTGCTAAGTTGTGTATGGGTGTGTCCCTTTTTAGGGGACCCCCCCGCCCAAAAAAATACTAAGGAGATAGTTTACTGTTGTTTTCCCTTTAGCACCTACCAAAAAGGGGTACCCTCAAAAACGACAAGTGGCCATGGGGCAATGTTCAGGTCAGCCACCCCGGCTGAAAGATCCGCTCTTTTTATTCACATGGTACTTACAAAAAGCACACGCCCAAGGTTCGATCAAATTGCCATTGGAAGGGCAGGGACAAGGACTCACTGAGTTTCCCATGAGTGGAAACTGGTGGAATCTCCGTGCCTATGGGTTTGTGTCAAAATCAAAAGGGCACCCGGTCCTTCTTGGTTTCCCTTCAAAACCGAAGAAGCTGCACCAAATCCAAAAAAAACACGTCCATATGGGTCTGTCTTTTTAAGCAGCCCCCTGTTTGTTCGGTGGTTTAAAATGAAAACTGCAAGGAGAACCACCTTGGAGGCCCCTTTTTGTGGTGGCTTCAAAGGAAAACCGCGAGGACACCCCACCAATTCAAAAAAAGGGGACACGCACCATATCTTCCAGGACTCCCTGTCCAAGAAGCGCGGGCCTGAGGACCGGCCCGGCTCACACAAGCAAATCGATGATCAGGGTGGCGGTTGATCACTCGGGTTTTATCCAACCACTGTGATGCCTGCGGGAACCTCCCTCTTTATATGGGGAGGGCTCGTCTTTGCCCTTTCTGTTGTATCAGAAGTGGTCATTTCCCACAGCCCGCGTGTTTGAGCTTGTCCCAATTTTGGCACATCCGCCTTGTAGTCAAGGTTCCGTTT
>CAUJNA010000136.1:1372510-1460010 GCA_963377175.1 Effrenium voratum | reverse complement strand
AGAGTATGTAAAGAATTTGCAGTTTGGGAGCTAGTATTTTTTGTAGATCTGAAATTTTAAGGCAGGCGAGGCAGATACTGACCAATCAGACAAGCTGGTGGAAGAGGTTGAGATGATGCTGGCGGGTGTGTGTGTGTGTTGTTTGGTGTGTTGTTTGGTGTGTTTTTATGAGTGTGTGTGGAGCCCCCGCCAAAACATACAAAACATAACTTTATTTCGGGGGGGTTATTAATCAGTGCCGGCCCACAACATAACTTTAATAGGGGGAGGTTTTTTAATCATAGGTCGACATTAAGGCCACCAGGGCCTTGTTGAAACACATTTTGGCAAATGGGCCGGCTTTGTGGGTCAGCTGGCCGGGTGCCGGCTAAGTGGTTGGCCCAGAATCCGAGACTGGGCGGGCTGTTGTCTATCTTTGATTCGTTACTGGTGTCGGGTAGACTGCTCTTATCTAATGCCAGCGTTTTCTTGATGACTCGGAGCATTTTGGGAGCTGTTCAACTTCCATTTGGTTAAGGTAATGTTTTTATTATCGCCGGCTGCCTTCTGGGGGGAATGGTCCTGAGTTGCATTTGGAGCTTGACGTTGTTGGAGCTACCGCTACCTTATCATTGTTGATTTTTGGTGTTCCAAGTAGCTGCCGTTGGGCCTACAACTCACAGACGATTTAGCCTCTTGTTGGAAGTGGGCAGAGGCCCCACCGGTTCAGCTAACAACCTAAGGACGTTTTCCTCTTTGAAGGCCTTAGGTTGGAAGCATGAATCGCCGGTGACACCATTCTTGGTGTAAGCAGTTCATCTAACCATGGTAGGCCTTTATGTGTCCTTCCGAGTGGTGGCTAGGGTTGCCACACTCGACCGGTTGGTTGTGTCTCCATTTTCGGGGCTGGTAAGCGGGCGATCAGACCATCAGGGTCAGCTTTACCAGTTTATTCAGATAATTCCCTTTGAAGCAGGTGGTCTTCGGATGTATCCTTTGAGGCACCCTGAGGGTTGAGTTGAGTCGGGATCTGCCATGCCTGGCAAAATGCTTGCCTTTGCTGGTGCTGAACTTTGTGCCTTTTGTTTTCCTCATTTTCCCTTGCAACCAGCACTAGGTTAACTTTGGGGCCTATCAGTGCGGCCCATCAGTGGCAATAACCCCTCGCTGCAGATTTACATGGAGCCCAAACACTGTCATCTCAAGAAGAACCTCGACGGGGGGACCCCTTTCTGGGCTCCATGTGAAAGGCAGAGGAGTAGCCAGGTAAGCTTCATGCCTTTTTTGTTTCTTGGGTTTCTGTGCTGAAATCGAGCATAAGCCTAAAGCAAAGACATATGGGAAATGGTATCAAATCGCGTTCATCTCGTGGTGTTACTGTACCAAGAAATTAGAGAAATGGAACACACATTGTTGTAACCCATTGGCCGGACTTTGCTAGTGCTTTTCTGCTCGATTCCGGCATTCAGGTTCATCCGCTTTCCTTTTCAACGAGGGAATTGCTGGGGCACCTCTGGAATTCTGCGCTTGATTCTGGCTGAACCGCTTTTCAACCATGGAATTGGATGTTTTCTTGGGGCTTCAGCTATTTCCTAGCGGAGCAATGGGACGCGTTGACCGAAGGCTTTTCATCCCACCCTCTCCTCGCACCGGATACGTTTTATTCCCCATTACAGAGGTCAGTGTCCACCAAGGCTCGCACTTTGCTAACGGAGCTATTTGACTTCCTTTGGTTTTAATTCTGATTTATAGCCTTCAAAGACCAACTCCCTTTACCCCAAGAGGATGCATAGATTACTTCTGTGGATGAACCGACCAATCCATTTCTCCCCCTGTGTCAAGGCTTCACCAGGGCCCCGCATCATCAAGCCCCCCCCTTATCATCAACGCGCCCTTCAAAGATCCCCCTTTTTTGGGCCCACTTCCTTGAGAGGTGTTCATGCAGAACATGCGGAAGACCAACAAGTCCTGGAGCGATCCGGACATCAGCGCCAGCCTCAAGCCAGATTTAGGGCTCTCTACACTAGCAAAATCTAAAGAATTAGAAAAGGTGTGTGAAGCACTATTAAACCAAACTACCTCAGGATCATCGGGGAATGTGTGTAATTGTGTTTAGTCCTTATGTTGTGGATAGTGGACCAAAAGGAACCGATAGGCAATCCGCATTCTGCAATACCAATACGGGCGCGCCCAAACCCATACGGGTCGTTCCTCATGTGCCTCTTTTCAAGCCTGTTCTATCGGGGGTTGGTTGAAAAGGAATCCAAGAGAAGCCACTTTGTTCCCCTGTTTGGAAACACATATCCACATTGTCCCTTAAGGGGGTCTGGGTTCGCAGTAAATTGGGTGCGACGGTTGTCCAGACGGCTGGTCAGATGGCTGGCCGCTGGGCTGGCCAGAAGGCTGGCCGCTGGGCTGGCTTCTCGGTTGATCCGAAGGCTGATCAGTAGGTTGTGCTGATGGCTGAGTCGTGTAGATATTTGCCCTTGGCTTTAGGGTTCCAACTACGTTTCTCAGCGGACCCGCTTAGACGGGTTCCAACTTGCACCAGAGGGCAATCTTGTGTTTCGGGCTCCCTTTTTTGTTCACCCTCCGAGCTTGTTTTTTTAACCCTTCCTTTTTTTTCAACCCTCAAACCCTGCTTGGGAACCGTCGGCGGGAACCTTGTTTCTCCAACCCTGAGAAATCCATTCTTTTCAACCCCTCACCTTGTTTTTTCACCCTTTGCCTTGTTTTTGTTCACCCTCCGCCTTGTTTTTTCCACCCGCGAGCTTGCTTGTTTCACCCCGCAACCTTGAAACAACCTAAGCCTGCCCCGCACCCAACCCAACCCAAACCAACCCTAGGCCCGCCCTAAGCCAAACCTTGCGAACCCTCAGTATCTCTAAATCCATCTCAAACCAGCCAAACACGCCCAAACCCACCCCAAACCCACCCCAAACCCACCCTACACAACACCCCCTAAACTGCAGGCAAGCCAGAAACGTCTTTTGTCCAACCCTAAACCCACCGCAAGCACCACAGACCTACTCGAAACCACCCTAAAGCATACATAACCCACCCCTAACCAATCCCAAACCGACCCTAAACCAACCCTAAACCAACAAGCCAGTCCTGCACCCACCCTAAACCCACCCTACACGAACTCTAAACCCACCCGAACCTTGATCCAACCATAATCCCACCTTAAGCTTAGCCTAAGCCAACAAAAAACCCACCCTAAACTCGCCTAAACCCCAATCCCACCCTAATCTAGCCTTAATGCAACCCTAAGCCCAACCTAAACCAACCTGAACAGACCCACCGACCCAAAACCAACCCTCAACCCGAAAACGACCCTAAGCCAATCCTAACCCAATCCTAAACCCACTCTAAACCAGCTTTAACCAATCACGAACCACCCCGAAAACCAACCTTAAACTCAAGCCCAGCGAAAACCAACCCTAAACCAACCTTGCACCCACCCTAAACTCACCCAAAAACAACCCTAAATCCCCACCCTAACAACGCTAAACCCACACTAAACTCAAAACCAACCTAGCCCGACACCAACCCTAACCAACCCTGAGCCACTCCAAAGCAACCTTAAACCAACCATAAGCCCACCCTGTACCAACCATGAACCCACCCTGATCCAACTCTAAGCGCACCCTGAGACTCTAAGCTGAGCTTGGCCCAACCCTAAATCCCTAGGCCAGCCGCAAAACCAATCCACATCCAAGCCTAAACCAACCCCAAACCCCGCCCTAGACCATCCCAGACCAACCCTGAACCAACCTATATCCAACCCAAAACAAACGAACAACATACCCTTAAACACCCTAAGCCCACCTGAAATCAAGCCACCCCAAATCAACCCTAAGCCACCCTTGAGCGACCCCAAGCCTCCCCTAGCGCAACCCCAACTCCACCCTAGACATAGACAAACCGTAAACCCGCCCTGAACCAACCCTACACCAACCCTAAGCCAACCCTACAGCCACCACAGACCTACTCGAGACCACCTAAACCAAACACAAACCCACCGAAATCCTGCTCTAAATCTACCTAATCCAACTCTACACCCGAAGCCGACCCCAAACCCACCTCAAACAGATTCTAATCCCACCCTAAACTAACACCATGTAAATCCAACATTAATCCCAAGCCTGACCTCACCCTAAACCCATTCTAACCCCCCCCTGAACCAACCCTAAATCCATCCTAAACCCGCTGTAGACCCATTCTCCAAGCCCAAAACCACCCTCATCCAACTTTAAACCCACCATATACCCAGCACAGACCTGCTCGAAACCAACCTTAAACTTAAACCGACCACAAACTTGCTCAACAAACCCTACCCCGCCTCTAAACCCTTAAATCCACCCTTCCCATCCGAAACCAACCCTAAACCCACCTACCCCCCCCGCCCGAACCCACCCTAAACAAACCCTAAATCCAAAGCCGCTCCTAAACCAACCCAACCCTGGACCGTTGCTTAGTGCAGTTGCCGCAAACTTCGGCCACAGGGTTGGCAAAAAAGAAATGGAGGGTTAAAAGGAAGAGGTGGAGGGTCAGAAAGAAAGGGGGGAGGGTTAAAAAAGAAGGGGGGAGGGTTTAAAAAAACGGGGGGAGGGTTAAATAGAAAGGATGCAGGGTTGAAAAAACAGGGAAGGGTTGAAAAAAAAGGTTTGGAGGGTGAGAAAAAAGGGTTCCCCAATCTTGTGTATAGCACCCGGAATCAACCCATTTGTTTGAGCCCATTTTAACGTCACCCACATTCGCCCTGTTTACATCCCACTTTAGCATCACCTTGTTGGAAGGTCGACGTACCATGTTGACTTTTCGGTCGGGGTGGTGTAAAGGTTGGAGCTGCAAGGAGGGTCAACAGCTGAAACATTAAAAGCGCCGGCAGGCTTGGACAACTCCTGCTTGGAGGAAGGATCTCCTTGTGGGTTCCATGTCAATCCTCAGGCCGATGTTTTGCGGAACTTTGGACTCCCTCCTTTAACTGCCGGTCAATTGGTTTAAAGGGCAAAGAGCTGTTACTGCCTGGTCCTTTTGGTTGAGGCGCTTTGAAGCTGCCCCTCCTTTCCAGATGAAAGCTTGCAGATTCTACACGGAGGAAACTGAACATTTGCTAACCTCAGTCATGTAGATTCACGCCCAACAAGGGGCGTTTCTCGCCACTTGCCATGAGACATGGGATTCTTGATGCCAGCATTTGACGCAGCTCTCGTTGCGACCAGTGGTCCTTTCGACTTGCGATGGCTTTCCCTTGAACATCCACCGGCGAGTGCGGAAATCCGCTCAGAAAGGCTCATGGGAATGTAGGGGACCCAGGATGGTTTTGGGATGTCACGCTGGCACCCTTGGAGTCGTTTTTTCTGATGCACTAAAATACCCCACTGACTGTGATAGGACCATGGTTGGGTGAAATGTTGGTTTAGAAAAGGAGCAAAAACGTACCCCTCGAAAAGGCGCAGCCACATGGGCTTAGAAATATGGTGTTCTTTGGTCGGCGAAACGTCAGCCTGTTGCCCGGCTCAGTTTTCTGGCTGGATTTGGTTTGCTGGCGTTGGTCCATTTGCAGTTGCGCCATGAGCAAGTGTGTTGTTGTGTTGTTGGGCTTTGACAAGGAAACCAAAATCATCTTACTAGAATTGTAGCTGGGCGTCTCTGGGTCCTGAATCTTGCATGCGCTTTTATAGAGAACCTGCTTGGGATCACTCCCCGTCTTTTTGGGGGCTGCATGTTTGTTTCCGGGAATGGGTCAAGAATCCAGACTCAACCTTTGCTTCGACCTTCGAGGTCGCGAAGCGAGGAAGGACAAGCTGGCGCCAGAGGTTGGGGGTGCGGAGATGTTGGGTGAAAGTAGGTGACAAAAATCCCCAATCAGGATTGCCCAGTGGAGGTGGTTCCCCATTCAAATTAGCCCACACGAAAAGGTGTCTTTTCTGGCATGGCCCCAGGGCTTTTGTGCCGTTGTTGTCAAGTCATCCCCTTTACTTACGATTAAAAAAAAAAAAAAAGGGGAGTTGTGGCATCTACTCCTGACCCAGCTGCCGGGCGGCACTGAACCACCCTTTTTGGCGGGACCCCCGAAAAGAATGGTCACCCCCCAAAAACGGGTTGCCAGGGGTCACTGAACTGGGTTGGGGAGGCATTGGCCTGGTGCGGGGTTCGCATGGCGGGTGCCTGTGGGGGCCGGGGAAGTGGGAGGTTCTCAACATGGCGGGCACAATTTTGGAGTTTCAAGGGAGCCGACCATTTTAGGACCCTTATGTTGAAAAGAAACAGGTGCTGAAGCAGCTCGGGAGATTCTTGCCCCCATTCCGATAGCTTGGTTTTCCAAGTTGATTCAGCCCCAAGAGCAAGGGCTAGGCACAAGGTCAAACAAGTAAATTTGCGGGTTGGCGAAGCAGCCCTCCAGGAAAAAGCGAGACGCCCCAACATTCTGAGATCCTTTGTTTTGCGTGGGCTCAGGGCAGCAGTAGCCAAGGGTATGATGCAGGCACCGACGTTCTTGGCTGCTGTCGGAATATGGTTTACTCCGCGTTTACTTTTTTGGTTCTGTTCATGTTTGGTGCGCGGCAAGAAACACATTCGTTTGGCTGACGTACCGGTGGTTGGGAAGTTGTCATTGGCTTATTGCCGGCGATTTGCACATTGCCCTCCCCGGAAAGTGAGATCAGTCGGCCCCATGCAACATGTCATCTTCGGCCTGCTTTTGGTCAAATGGGCGACCCCATTTCCCTTCTTTGGGGGACGGTGTTTTGGGAATGAACCGGAAACGGGATCCCCTTAAAGGAAGCCACCAGTTGCATGTTTGAAATCGGGGTCATTCCATTTCTCATTTCCGGCTGAGATCCTGTGGTTGGTGCATAGGGTAAACCGGGTGAAGCCAGGCATCGCCTCAAAGGCATCTCGGGTTCTTTGGAATGGTTTTCTGAAATTCAGTCGTCTTTGGGGGGTCGTTCACGGTGAGTTTCCCAGACATCTCAGCCCAAGCTAGGGGGAGCAGCATGTCAAGCGGAACCCTGGATACTAAGCCCTCTCGGTAGGCCGGTAGGACAGGTCTGTGCTAAAAGTCCAAATGCCCGTGATTTCGATGTGAAAGCAACCTGGAGATATCCATCCTCTTGCGAGAAAATGTCGAAGTTGGTGGGATGTGGCATAGTTGACATTATTTTTACTTTGCCTTCGCTTTTTGATCTAGTCGCAGATGGGTTGCTTGAACTGCGGCTTAGTGCAGCCGAGTTTGAGACATCCAAGGCGCCCCCGACCTTTGACGCCCTGATGCCTGGGCTTATACCACGCAAACTGTGGATTTTTCTGCTGGTGACCTCAGTCATATTCGCATATATAGAACGGCTTATCGGTTGAGCTGACTTCAAACTTGTTGGCAGGTTCTTTAGTTCAGTCAGGAGCCAAAAAATGGCGGATCTTTGGCCAGTCGACTCTGGTCAGAACAGGCAAGCCCTGGCTGCCAGGTCTGCCAATTGAAGAAGCTCAGCCGGAAGATCTACGTGAAGCCGCCGGTGCAAGCACCTCCGCCGCCTCCGCCGAAACCGAAGGCTGCTTGGCAAGTCGCAAGTTAGGCCACAACTTGTTCGGAATCAGCGGCCGCGGGGTCACTTAGGTGGGCGTGTCGTTTTTTTAGAATACCCCTTGTTTGGAACGCACCCCCAAACAAAGGACACACCCAATGTGTTCCCTGAGCAAAAGTTCTGACTTAAAATTGGGGGTCATGGACTTGCTTGGAGTTGTGGTCCCTCAATTTACTTTTTTCCGGGACCTCCAGAAGTTTGATCGATCCGGTTGGTCAAGCTTTTTTGGGGCTTTCCAGTGACCACCACCCCTCACTGGGGCTTTCCAGTGACCACCGTTGTAGAGGGCGCCTAAATGAGCCACGACCCCGCGGGCGCTGACTGCAGATGGACCACGCTCTCGCGGGTTCGATGAAGGAGTCAGTGCGCCAGAGGACTGCGCTGTTCCTGGCTGAAGGCTGGCTTGAAATATCCGCTTTGCGATTGTTATGTTCTGATCATTTTTGGCGGGTTTGTTTTTAGGGTTCGTTGTGGGATGTGTGGTTCAGATTATTTTTAGCGGGCTTGCAAAGAAAATAGTTTTGTGGGCTATCATGCCTTGTAGCATGAGTTGTCAAGATCACCGTGCCCATGACTGGTAAACCAGATTGCCACAGGGAAGCTATGCATGGTCGGTGCCTGGAAGTTTATGACACCAAGCAAGCGGTCGCCAGGCCCTTCCGATTCCCTTTTCAGAAAGTGGCACAACACCAGGGTGGAGTCCTTTCTTTAGAAGCTGGGTTTTCCCGAGGTTTACGGGACATGGAGCAGCTCCTACTGTTCACCCACGGGTTTCCTATGCAGGATTCCTGTCCGGATGGTGATGTTGGGCTCCCAAATCTGGTTGGATCTGCTGGAACCCTGCGTTTCTAAGGATGGTCGCCCATGCCATTTGTCTTGGAATCCTTTCCTGGTTGCCAACCCAGAAACCCTCTTTTCGGGGTTGCCGGCGCCCAGCACCAATGAGGGATCCTCTCAAGCCCAATCTCTTCCCAACTTGCGGGTGCTCCGCAGGGCATGAGGAAACGACCTTCAGAAACCATCCCTCGTAGCTTCTTTTTAAAGGAATCTCAAGGCAAATCTACAATGAGGGAATGACCCTTAAAAGCCATCCCTTGAAGCTTCATTTTTTTGTTGCAGGAATCCCCTTCCGGTTCGTTCCCTCATTCCCTACCTAGCGCAGCAAGTAAATTGTGTCGCATCCGCCAGGACTGAGGAGCCTCGCGCCTGACATCCGCGTCCCGCGCAGTGCAGGCCATGCTTCAGGGCTCTGCAAGCCATGTGGGAGTGAGGCTAAACGCGTGGGTGGCTCGTGTGTTAGTTGAGCCGGTATTTTTGTTGGGGGTTGAAAGCGAAACTAAAGGGAAGCCCAAGCCCATTTTGAGGGGTCCCCTATTTTAATTCACACCCACGCATCTTGGTTCCGTTCTTTGTAGGTGGAGTGCAAAGAACAAAGTTCTTGCCTGAAATAATTGATATATCACGAGTTTGGGAACAAGTGTCTGAACACAAAATACTATGTGGGGGAGGGGTATCATTTTAGGGGCGAACGAAAAGCTTAGTTTTTCATTGGGCCAGTCCGAGATGCCAGGTGTTCTTGAAACACGGGAAGACGATGCATGGTAGGTGGCACTGCGAGCTTGACAAACCAGGGAGTATTCAAGGGCGACTATGCCCTACGCGAATGGCATGAGACTAGGTGAGCGCTGTCAACCTCGGCCACCTCAGGTTTGGGTTGGGACCATCCCAGTACATTTGCCCTCGCGGGTCTCTAGCAGATCTTGTTTGTGTGTTTCAACAAAACCGGGGGCCGCCTTTTGAGTCGTGGCAAGCCACCAGGGTTATGGCAACAAGACGGCAACCATGTGTTTCTCAAGTTCTGCCGGCACGGGATTATGTTCAAGCACATGACCTGGACTGCGCACTGCTTAGTTTGACTGGCAGCCGGCATTTTCTTATCACTTCTGGACAAACTCGCCGGCTTTTTTCTGTCCGGCGAGCGGTTTCACAGACTGCAAAGCAGATTCGGACAAAGCTCCACAGTTGACATAAGCTCTATCCCTCGTTTGGGATGGGCAAGCTCAATCGGACCATTGAGGCTCTCCTTAGACGCCTTGAATGTCAGCTTGGTTCTTGATATGACCAGGCGGTTGCTAAGTGCTAACCTTCCACACCTCCGATGTCCGAAGGAGATGGACAGCGAGTGAACGTAGCGATCTCTCAGGACTCAATCGGCAGACTCGTTGCACTGCCTCCGAATCTGACCTTTCATCTTGCGAAAAATGTTTTCTTGTTTGGGGGGGCGGGTTAATCTTGAGGTGGATGCATACAGAACCCCTTCAACGGTGGAAGTCTTTCTCGTTTGAAGGGGGAACCCCGATTAAGCGGTAAGCCGTTCCAAGGCTAAGCTTGAAGCTTGACCATTGGCTTGGCTTACCTCAACCACTTCGATTGGAGACTCGCAAAAGAATGGCCCTCTTTGGGCGAAGAGAAGCGCCTGGGTCTGCAAAGCAGGCCCCGTGCCAATGGAAATAAAGAGGCAGTCTTTGGTTCCACCTGGAGGCTTTGCAGAGTGGCTGTTCCCCATGTGTGAGCTTTTGGACCCTTCCTTCTTGTGTCGCCTATTAAGGTGCGTTAAGGTGATGGCCCCCCCAACTTTGACAAGCCTCCACCAGCCTTGGGTTACCCCCGAGCTCCACTTCGTTTTGGGGTCAATCGGAAAAGCTGAAGATGCACTCAGAGTTTCATGTCCATGCCAGCAGGTCGTCGAACAGTTGGAGCCATTACGTTCAATGGGTGAAGCATGGTATACGCGGTATACGGCACAAGCTGCAGGCCGGCAACATGCATACCTTCTGATTCCCTTCAAGAGGTCATGTGGCTCAATTTATGAAGTGCCAGCTTTAGTTGTAGACAACAACGAGGTTTTGTTTGGGCCACTTCTAAGGCGGAGGTTCGCCTTTGAGAACGCAAGCCACCCTGAAGCTGTTTCTCGCCAACCCCAAACCACTAGTTCCCAAGGAAGAAGGGTTCACCAACATGACCAAGTGATATCATTTTGGTGAAAGACAATGACAATACATGAACTTTCCAGCCACCTCCCTGAAAAGCAGAAGTGGTCGGCGAAGGGGCCGGTCCCTTCCGTAAAAGTACAGGCAGCTTCACGTACACGTGCCAGGTTGTTGGGACTTCATACTTTTTGGGAAGGCGCACTTCTGCAGTTTCCATAAACAGTTGTTGTAGACGTTTCGGGCCACTGAAAAAGAGAGAGAGAGAGAGAGAGAGAGCCACAAATAAGTGTCTTTGTTTTTGTGGTAGCCTTTTGGGATTAATGCGAAACCAAAGGGAAACCACAATAACAAAGCCTCGATCAAGTCCGGAGGCGTTTTGTCGTGCTTTCCTTGCCTTGACAACAGCAGCACTCTCGGCTCGCCATGATTCGGGCGGGCGGCTAACAGGACGCATCCTCAGTGCGAAGGGCATCGGTTGTCATGGCTCTACAAGTTCAGACCCTTGGCGACTGCCCATATTAATTCACATGGAAGGCCCCAGAAGGTGCCTCTAAACATGATGGGGTGAGGGGCGCATTTGCCCTACTCAACAGATCGAAGGCACCAAACCCTCGGGTTGTACGGAACCTTCAGTTTGTGTCAAACTAATTTGCGGGGGCTCGAGTGTTTACTTATGGAACCACAGGGACTCCCGCTTCCCTTTGGGGACAAACATGCATAGGGGCATGTGAGGCCGAATTGTGAAGCACATATATTTGAGGCGAGTCCCGCAGAGGCACATGCTCAGTCTCAGAAGGTAGGGCTTCCAATCATGAAGGCCCTTGCGCTCATGAAGGCCCAGAAGGCCGGGCTAAGTCCCCAGAATGCGAGTGGGAACCCGGTTTTTTCGCCCCCAGACCCTGAAATGGAGGTCAAAAAGCAGAACCAAAAACAGGTCTATCTCACCAAAACAAAGCTGCAAGAGTCAGGGCCTAGAAGGTCATAGGGCCCCGAGCGTTAGCGGGTTGAAGCTTGAAGGCCAAGGTCCCGTTAAACCATTGTAGATGGCTCGCCTCCGTGGCGAGCCGGTGAAAAGAGAAACAGATGAGCCGAAAGGATTCCAAAGGACCCCCAAGAAACTCAAAGGCATATCTCAAGCGACCCTTAGGAAAGCCCCCACCGCTGGCGTTAAAAATGGCCTCGATGTTATTTTCAGGTACCTTTTTATTCATTTGGGGGACTAGTGTGATTGCCCAACCCTTGGTGTCAGTTTTAGAATGGGGTCTCCCCAGCCCAGAAATCTCCCCAGAGCCTACCTGGATCCCTAGAACCTGCCCCAAAACGGCCAAAACCTGGAATTGGTGGATCGACCCGCTGGACAACAACCCTTCCAAACATGGAGCCGGACAGCTCTGTTGCCCAGTGGTGCCCTTTTTTTTCTCCTTAAAAGGGAAGGGTTCCCTTTTAAACTCAACCAACCAAAAAAGGATGCCATCTTTTCCCGTGGAAACCCACTGGGCATCTGAGCCAGAGGCTCCAAAGCGTGTGGGTTGACGTTGCTCACTTGAGGTGCCAACCAAGGATGGACCCCCAGGTTCCATGCGCGCAAACCCCAAGAAAGTCGCGGAGAGGAACCCTGTTTTTTGGGCCGAGGTCTGAGCTGCAGGCGGGGAATCGTGTTTTGTGTGGTCGTCTTTTTTTTGGCCGGGGGTTTCGGGGACATTGGGCCATGGTTCAAAGCCAATGGGATCCCATTTTGGGGTTTCGGTTCACCACCCATTTTAGAACCTATTTTAGTGGGGATTGGGATGTTCACTGGGGGTACGGGGTTTTGACCCATGACCATTTGGGTGTGTATTAAAGGGGAACCTCAAAGAGTGCTTTGTGTAGATGTCCCTTTTAAACAACCCCATTTTGGGGTATCCTCAAAAGGCACGCCCACTTACTTGTTGCCCTGGATTTGTGGACTTCAACATGGACCATTTTGCCATTTTTGGTGGTAGAAAATCCGGGCTTCTCGAATATTTCGACATTCTTATGGTGTGTGTCCGCAAGTTGCTACAAAGGCACGTATATTTCATGATTCATGGGCATACGGAATGGGTATGGGTTTTGGGTACTATCGGCTTCTGGTGGTGGCTAGGGTTCGGGTCCCGTGCGGATGAGCTCTGGCACAGGAGATACTCCCTGGTGCTAGACACGGGGGTGTCCAACGGAGCCAGGTGGCAGGCTCCAAGTTGCTGGTAAAGTGTGGGTTTTCCATGGATGCCGCAAAAAAGAGCCTGTGTTTGCAAAGTCCAGGGCCTTTGCGTGCTGGAAGGTTCAGCTAGCCCCCTCCCCGGAGGTAAGTTTTTCCAGGGCTTACACTCGTGCGGCTCGAAATTCTTAGCTCCTATGCGCGTTGCATTTCGAGGAACTGCGGAATGTGCAAGACCTAGAAGGGCCAGCAAAAGGCTTACGTTGTTGTTTTGAAGGGTAAATGTCAGTCAGTCATGACCGGTAGGCAGCTACGGTAGGCATTGTATCTTCAAGTGGCATCTTCTGCAACTAGCAGTTGTCTTGATTGCTTCTAGGTGGTCTTCTAGGCAAATCAGAAACAGAGGCCTGTCCCCTTGCGCCCACATTTGGGTGACTTTACTGGCAGGGCGAGCTTTCCGAATTCGGCAGAAATTAGATTCCATTTTGCCCCAGCGGCCCCTTTCAGCGGCCGTGTAAGTTCTCAGACTGGAATGGGGCCATTGGGAAAAAGCGCATTTGCTGCACCTGAGAATGACCATATTTGCCTTTTCCCAGGGAACCTCTTAAGTTGGTGGTGGGTTGTGGGGGTGTATAGGTCACTTGCTTGAAAGCTGCTGGATTCTTGCGGATGGAAACTGCGCGGACAACGGGAGGCCCCTTTGGGTGAGCTGCTCAAGGTACGGGGGCGGGGGAAGGGTTGGAGCTGCGAAAAAAGTAAAGGAGGATGTGTGTGTGTGTGTGGCGTGCTTTGTATCTTGATGGTTCCCTTTTCACCTTGGCTTAAGGGAAGCAAAGGACAACCACCATTTGGGGTTCCCCTTGCATCCCTAAGCATCACTGGACTTGTGGAGGCGTTTTGTGGAGACGTATTGATCTCCATTGGAGGTTGGCCTCAAAAAGCATGCCGGTCTGAGAGCCCAAAGTCCTTCATGGAAATGGGGGAGGGGGATATGCTGCATTTGTTTCGGCAAGTTATAACGAGCCCACTTGGGGGGAAGACAAGCGCGACCATAGTGAAGGTCCTTTGCTTGAGGGGTTCAAACATTGTCCATTTGTTTAAATACAGTTGCCTAGACTTATGGAGGACACTCAAGCATGTTGTTTCGGGCGTTTGCTTTGCTTGGGTTGCTTGTTGGCGGGCTCCACGTACCGAAGGCCAATGCTCATTTCAATGGCATTTCATGCAGAGGTCAAGCTTTTACCATTATGCACGGAGCAACCTTGTTTGAGTTCATGGGGTAGCGGGTGATTGTTTTCCACAAGCACTGGCGACCAACAAGGCCTCCCCCAAGAGCAAATTCGGTCCAGACATTGTGTCGGAATAGTGTTTAAGCAGTTTTGCGCCAGTGTCCCTGTCGGAAGGGGGAAGGGGAGAGGTGAAGGAGTGCATGAGTTGAGTTCTGTGATGAGATCTGGTCAAGGGAAGAGAGCACAGAGGTAGGCTATAGCTTCCCATCCTTTGCCTGCCACTCTGACTCCGGCTACTCGACCTTTTGACCTTTTAGTTTCCCGCTTTTGTGTTCATTTTGATGGCCCCAAAAGGTTCACCTGTTTTGTGTGAGTCCTTTGGGCTGAGTATGTCCCCTGGATCTGGAGTCAGTTTTAGCATCAAAGCCCCGTGGGCTTTGGAAAGCCCTCGCACAGGCCGCGCGGCCGCGATGGCTAGCGCACCAGTGCGGGTGGCGGGCAAGCGGGGCTTCTCAGGGGATCTTCGGGTCGCGAATTGCCTGTTTCCTCAGGTTACAGCTGGCTTCAGTTTGTTTCGTGGGGGCTGTCGGGACAGCCGAGGCTATAGGTTGTACCCCTCCGGTGCTGTCTCTTTTGAGGGGCGTTTTTTTAGAGCTTACTTGCAAGCAGGTTGGGAGCCGTGAGCACAAGCGTCAAAAGGCGGGTTATGTTCTAAATCATGGGCTCTGATGTACTTAATCCCTCACCTAAGGTTTTAGAACGGGGTTGTGGCGTACTTTTTGAAGCAGCGTGCAGTCATGATCATAGTTGAAGAATGTGCTCTAGTTGACTCCTTGTAATACACCCCGGGCAAATGATCCAAATGTGGTCCCTACAGTTGCGAGGCGCTTTCTAGGAAGAAGTGCCCAATGTCGTGGGTTTAGCCTAGAGGGGACTGTCCTAAAAACGGCATCCTAAGTTGGTATCCTAGCGCTTGGTTGTTTAACAAAGCGACAGGGTCCTGGGGGCTGAAGCTGAACTCCTTGTCTTGTTGGTTCCCAGGGGAAAACCAGCAGTTGGAATGATCCAGAGGGGACCTCCGTTAAAATCCATACCCGGTTGGTTGGGGGTCGTTCCCTAATTCCCCACGCAGATCCAGTGATTAACTCACTTGTCCAAAGCGAATGGACCGGCTCTGACCTTTGGTTTATCCCCTGATCCATTTTTTGTCAATGGTCCAAAAGGTGAGGTCGGGAATACCCTATTGATAGGCCCCCTTTGCTTGCGGGAAAACGGGTTGCCCTTGAGGAAGCACCCAGCGTTACCTTGAGGCTAGGCGGGCTCAAAATTTGACTTGGGAGAGGTGAGCCTTAGAGCCCCATGGCTAGTCGCGGCAGCCTTTGCTAGCCACGCTCGAGTCGTTCCAATGTCGGTAGGAGTCCATGTATATACCCCTTAAATATGTTATAATAATATAGATATGCTATTGTGTCAGAGTCATAGTGTTCAGTTGGCTTGTCCCCGTTCAATTGCCCCTTGAATGTGCTGAGCTATTTATTCCAGGAGGTCAAGCCCCAGCGTTCGAGCATATTGAGCTACTTCAGGGGCAGAAGTTCGAACTTTTTGTACATGTAAATCTGCAGAGTTGTCACGTGAAACAACTCTTCATTCTACCAGATCCTTTAGACTTGTTCTTTCCGCAGCGGGTTCAACATCGGATCAAGCTTCGCCATCACCTATCTCTGGTCGAGCTATTTATGCTTGTGAGTATGGATGCTCCCCGTTGGGATTGGTTGGATGCTTGGTTTTATGTTCCGCTCGGACACATAGATTTACATCCGAATGCCCTCTAGCCTTTGACAACCAGAGGTTCCTCGCTCCAAGAGTTGGCTCTTCGAAGGAGTTCGAATCAGACCGAGTATGACAGCTGTTTGGTAAAGCATTGGTTTCAAGGAGCGCCTGCATGCGCCAAGTGCCCTTGATAAAGGAAGCGTTTCAAATTAAATTCTTGCTCGAAAGTTGCGAGCATAGCTCCGAATCAAGGCCTGCAGCCTCCATTGTCAACCCTGTGAAGAGAAAGGCGCGAGTCTCTCGGGGGGTTCTGAATGCCGAACAGGGTTCCAGCTAGTTTTCCCCCGGTGTTAAACCCTTGAACATGGCCCCTGGAGAGGTTTTTGGAACATTCCGAAAGCCCAAGCTGAAGTGAGTTTCCTTTTCAGACCCTTGGTGTTGTGGAGGCTATGTGGGGTTGGGTTGGCGGGGGCAGTGATGCTTCCTTTTGCAAGGACTTTGGTTGCCACCGTTACCAACAAGGTTTTGTAGCGGGGACTATGGCCATGGCATACGCAGGGAGCTTTGACCAGTGCACATATGTCTAGCAAGCGCAAGGGTGCCAATTGCAGGCGCACTAATCACGGCCATGGCACATAGGTGTCCTGCTTGACGGTGATACTAGTTCGTCCTTCTGTTACGCCGGGTTACGATGGGTTCCCACATGCTTCCAAGAGTTGCCGAACCCCATCGAGCTCCCTGCATTTCTCCTGGTGTCTCAACAACCGCCTTTTGAACACTTTGTTTTTGGGGTATTGTCCAACTTGGTGAGGCGACATTTGCTGAAGGGGCCCCGGTTTCAGGATTTTGGACATGCCCTGTCGGATGGTAGAAAGTCACTCGACCCCAGCGAATCGACTGGATCCCACCTGGGCTTCCGTGTTTGAGTGTGTCTGGACGATGCCCAAAGAGAAGCCAAAAGGAAAGCTACTCTTTTCAGAAACACCCATGTGGGCGGCCGTTTTGAATCAAGATTCCAGAAGGTTAACATGGGATTGTTTCTGGGCGCTGGCAGGTGGGCTGTATAAAGAAAGAAGCCAAGCGTATGCGGGACCCGTGGCCCTATGCTTGGAAACGCCAGGTGGGGTTGAGTGAGTGCGTCAGTGTGCCAGTGAGCAAATCAGCCGAGTCAGCGATCCAGCGAGTCAGTGAGTCGGTGACTTAGTGGGTAGGTTGGTGGGTGGGAATGATTGATGGAGGGTGGGAATGAGTGATGGAGGGTGGGAATGAGTGCGTGAGTCAGTAAGGTGGTGAGTCACTGACCCATGGCTTTGCCATACTTTTGGCAGGCAAATGTCATGGAGATGCTGTCCTACGCAGCTGCCTCAGCTCAAGTGCACTCATGCGGAGGTCTTTTTCGCGGCGCCCGGTTTTGTTTGACTGCGTGCCATGATCAAAACTGGCATTTAGCCAGAACATGTCCGGCTCTCTGTTGTGTTTTTGCAATCCTCAAATGCGTAGTTTTAAGTTGCCCCACCGGACACCTACACCGGACATACAGGGCCTGTGAACTTAGGCTACGGGGCAGAATCAAACATGTTGTTTTGGTTTTGGCAGAAGCTAAAGCATGTTTTACTTGGGGACGGTCATTAGTTCATGACTAAGGAATAATAGTATTGCAACAGTTCCTGGTACTGGACTGACTTCAAAGTACCTGTCCCTTGGAGGGGTTGAGACACTAGTGGCTTGGTAGTCTTGGTAGCACCCGCCCCAATTGATTTTCGGTCCGTGCTCCGGGGGGGACAGGGGGGGACCCTGGGCTTGTTTGCTCTGGTTGGACTTCTGTGGTGCTTGCAGGCCATTCAGGGGTAGCTTCGACATCCCTTTGGAGAATCCATCCGCTGCTTTGTTTTGGAAACCGCCAAAATCCAAGGGAAACGGCTTGTTGTAACAACCGATGATTGAAACGCATGGGGAACTGACCCATAGAGACCAGAGACCAACGGCAGCCCCACCAGGTCGGGATCAGATAGCGCCAACCGTCTGGCTTTTACAGTTTTGTGAGAACTTCTGCTTTCTGTGGAGCTTAGGTCGGCTTCGATTGGGATTTCCCAGCGTTTGACTTCCCCCTTGCGGGTGTGGCTGGGACAAAAGGAAAGCAAAAGTGCAATAGCCACAGGTGACAGGCAGGAAACCAAGACGCCGTTTCGGAATCTAGTCCTTTGGCCTCCTATCCAATCAGCTGACAAGACTGGCCGTTGTCAAAACCATTTTGGGATCCCATTTTGGGGTGGGTGAACCACCCATTTTAGAACCTATGTTAGTGGGGATTGAATCGGATGTTCACTGGGGGTACAATTTGAATTTTGACCCATGGCCTGACTTGGGGACAAGGAAGGACAACCCGGATTTCCGACAACGTGCTGGCTCCCAGTACAGAATCCGCTGGGGTATTGGGAGTGAATCTAGGGATTCCCATTTTCCATTTGCCCAAACTATTTAATTTACTGGATATCTCACGACTGGACATGTTTCTGTTTTGTTTTTTCTTGTGTTTTCTCATTTTTCTTCTAGGGGGCTTAACCAAATGGAAGGCATCTTTGTCTCAGAAGCCCTGGATGTCGCTTCAGGTGAACAGCCTTGGCATTGACCACATCCGGGAGGCTGACATGGTATGGATCGCCGAGGAGGCGAACTGGTAATTTGGAGTTCGCCATTGGCCTTTGGGTTGCCTTTAAAGGCAAATGTGTGTGTGTGTGTGTCTTTGTGTGTGTGTGTCTTTGTGTGTGTGTTTCTGTGTCTCTGTGTCTCTGTGTCTCTGTGTCTCTGTGTGGCTGTGTGTGTGTGCCTCTGTGCTCTGTGTCTGTGTGTTTGTGGCTTTAGGGTGCCCTCTTTTGGGGTTGCTTTTTTACGGGAATCCACCGGAGATCCATTTAAGGAGCCTTCCTTGGACAAAAGGTTAAATACAAAGAAGGTGTCTGCTGACGCATTCTGAAGGTTGGATGGGAGGCCCAAGCCGCTGGCTTCTTCGCCGAAAGATCTTCGGACTCAAAGGAACCCAGGGACCAATTTTCTGCGGGCCAAGGGGACTCGGAACACGGTTTGTTCAGCGGCACCCTCAAAACCTGTTTGGCTTGGTGGGTTGGTCAAACAGCGATAAAGGGACTCCGACTCCTTCTTTTTACCAGGGTGAGTGGGCAGCTGGGACTCGTGCGCCGAACCCCTTTCCTCCTCCAGGATCTCAGCGAGGAAAGTGGAATATATTTGCCTGTGTTGTGGCGAGCTCAGCTCGGGGCAAACGAGCTCACCATGATGGATCTGTTCAATTGTTGGATTTGGAATCATTGCAAACTGTGCATGTGCATGTGTTTGTGGGCCATGCTGGGGTGACTTCTTTCTTGCGAGAGGTGCGAAAGGTGGACCGCTTGTACATATGTTCCTTCCCTTTTTGCTTCTGCAAGATGTTGACTGGTTCTTATATCTGTTCAATGCTGACTTCGAATGCACATGCACTAGCATGTTACGACGTGTATGGCACTGCATTCAATGGGCACCCATAATCAAGCACCGCCTGACATTTTCCAAAGAGGGACTCGTTCACTTTTGTTCGGAAACACCCGTATTGATCAACCTTGCATAATCTGCAAGTTTGATTCGTCCGGGCGTGGCTGATCACTGTTTTTGTATATTAGACATATGTACATATATCCATGCATCCTTGAAGCCCTGCTTCGCTAGGCTTACAATGCCTCGCTGCCTCCTGGGTGGACAGAGCACGTGGATGACACAGGCCAGGCATGCCCCGCTCCGGGACAAAGGGGGGCGGTTAAACAGAGTGAAATCATGAGCCCAGTTTTGGCTGCTCTCCGAAGGTGTTTCAGTGTTTGCCTTGCTTGCAGTGAATGGCTCGTTTTAGTGGAGGAGGTCGGAGAACCAAGTTTTTGGCTGACATACCGGGGCTTGGGTTGTGTTTGGCAGGTGCACATGTGAGGCGCCTTAAAGTTGGCGAGAGCCAGCCTGCACAACTTCTGCTTGAGGGGATGCAGCCAATGATCACTGAGCGCTTGCTTTCCAGCAGCAACGGGCCCCCATGAAGGTACTGCACTTGCTAACGCTAAGGTGCCAAGGGTGTGGGGACATGCTTTCCGTCACAATCCAAGGAGCAGCAAACATGCTGGCGAGAGATGCAGGGAATGAGAAATGGAATGACCCCCAAAAAAAACCATCCCTTGTGGGTTCCTTGAAAGGGACAGCCTGGGTTCATTCCCTCATTCCCTACCTATCGCGCCAGCCAGCAAAAGGAGGTTGTTCAAACCCTCAATTGGGCTGCACCCTGCATGTCCCATCCCATCTGGGCTTGGCCAGCCCGTTGGAGGGGCTACGTTCAACGCAGGATCCTAAGTTGCACTGATCTACATCTCAGTTGTTCAGTGGCACCCTTTTTCCTCTTTTTTTTGGGTGGCTGCCCCACTAAAATGGTCTTCCCAAAAAAGGGTTCCCTTTTTTTCCAGGGTCACTGAACACCTGAGACATTCTACATGACCGCGAAGAAGGTGTATTGCTCCGAGTTCCAAGTGAGACATCTAGTTGCATGCTGCAAACTGAGGGTTCTCAAAATGGGGTGCCCAACAGGGTTACTTCCCCCCCCCCCGCCGCCCCCCCTAGCTTCCCTTGTCAAGCGCAAAACGGGCACCATCAAAACAACGGGACACTAGAAAACGGTTTGGATGCGCAATGATGTGCTTTTTGTGGATTTCACCTGGTCTTCCTCTTGGTCCTTTTTTAGTTTTCTTTTAGTATTCTTTTAATATCCTATAGGGGTGCATTCACACATTCGCCACTTCCAACCCCGTTTTCTAGAGACACAGATCGGCCGCAGCTGGGCCTTGCTCAGGCCGCAGCTACTTCTACAACACCAACCGCCGAGAGTCGCTTTGGAAGCATCCGCTCGACCAGGATCGGAGAGCGATCACGCGATTTGCGGCCGATGGTTTCTTCAATCGCCGTAGGTTGATTATAGTAGTTGCATATGTGTGTGTGGCATGTGTCGATCACTCTTGGATCGTTCGCTCTGGCAAGCTCCGTTATGTTACTCTTTGCGTGTTTGTGTGTGTGTGTGTCTTTTGCGATGTTGTTGCGATTCTTAATTCGTATGTTTGTACTTACGCATGCTTTCGCTTGTGTGTGTGTGTCTGAATGTGTCCCTTGCCAGTGTTTCTGTAGAGGGGCAGGTTATGCATAGGAGTGGCCCTCCTGCGGATTAATTAGCAGAGCAACTCCGTTAATTATATTTGGAGGCATCTCCTTTGAGTGACCCCTTTGACGTTCCTTCCGACAATTTATGGGATGGTAGGGACTAGTTCCACTTCTGAATGAAGCAGCGACTGGGAAAACTTCCATCACAAGTCTTCTTCTTCCCACGGCCACTGAGATGCAAATGTTTTTTTTTTTTTTTTTGAGAACTGGCACTACTAAAAGTCTAGGTCACATTTTGGATGCTCCTTGCGGATTTCACACCTCTTCCGTCCTGTGTCGGTGGTTTTGTTTCTCAGGTTCGACACATACGCCTCCAAAGCTCCCAGTTCAGCGGCACTCTTTGTGTTCGATGCGTTAGCCGCTTCTTTCGTGGCTGACACTCCCCCCTCCCCAAACAGAACGAGAGAGAGAGAGAGAGAGCGATGTATCTATATGTATCTATATGTATATATGCATATATGTATATATATATACGTGTATATATATATATATATATATCAATTACAAGTACAACAAGGCACGAAGCAGTGGAACATAATATGTTTCCAAGGAGTCGCTGCTTGCAACATGGCAAATCCTTCGTGGCTATCATCTCTCCACGCACACTACCGGCGAACCGGAGGAGTTTGTGGAGATTGCCAACTACTGGAGGCCGTGGACCGGCCGCCAAATTTGCTCTCTCTTTTCTGGCATTAAATGGCACAAGGGGATGGATCCGTTGAGCTCCAGCCCCCAGAACACCCAGCCTTGGCTTTGACCAACATCTGAAACGAGACAGCTGTGCCTTTTCAGGGTCACCTTTTTCAGTTTTGAAGCGCCAAAAGGAAAATCACCAATGCTTGGAACCCCCCCTTTGGTTTGACACCATGGAAATACTCGAAGCTGGGGGCCCCGAAAGTTTGAACATTGGGTTCCTGCAGGCTTGGAGATCCTTAGGCTTCCCTTGTGGTTCCGCAGTTCCAGTTGTTCTTTTCTAGGGGTGATGTTTGCATTGGTATGGCTCACTTCCCGAGTTCCTGGACTTACCTGTTGGTTTGGATCATTTTGGTGCCCAGCAAAGCGTTCAGACGTTTTTTGGGACGATCCACTCGGGAAGTGAGATCGGATGCATCCTGGCCGGGTTGCAGGACTTCCGCCGAGGCTGGCGGCTGGCTGATTTTTGGGCCCAACGGGTGCCTTCGACAATTCAGGCACCTGGAAACCCTCGCGGATGAATGGCCCCCCTAGCCCTTTGCCGCTGTCGAACGACACCAAAAGACAGAAATCCAAGGTGTGTCCTTGGGGTCTGGTCAAATAGTCCCAAGCTTCTTAGACTACAATTCTAGTGGAAACATGTATGGAGCAGCCCCCAAACAGCAATTGATCTTGGCTCCCTCTTGGAGGTTGGGAAACTAGTTGTTGCAACCATCAAGTTGGATTCGGCCAAACGGGGCCCTGATATTGCCAGGATAACTAAGTCTGCCCTTTTCCCCTTTTGGATTTCGTGAACTTTGCTAAGCAGCAACAAGTTCTCTTTGTGTGGCCTAGTCTGGCATAGCCGGTGCTCTTAGGGCCCCCCCAACCGACCAATGTCCACTTTTTCGCATCGATTCGGAACTGCTTCGCAACACATCCGCAGACGCGCTTTGAAAGCTGGGGGCTTCTGGGACATCGACGAGGAGCTTGCCAGAGACTCAGTGGGAAGTTTGTTTCTGTGGTCAATGTTTGTGGAGAAAGCCGGAGCACGAAACATGTGAACCAACACTGAATTGACCAAAATGGACCTTGCGATGTTTGTTAACTTCGGATTGATCAGGTTCCTCTTTTTTTTTTTTTGCATATCACCTGTATTTAAAGTGAGCTTCTTCTAGTGGGGTTTATGTTTTCAGGGGAAGCCCAGCGAACACCAACCTTGGATTCATCCGGAGGACCATACCCATTCCAGGAGTCCCCTAAACATGAATTATCACGAAAGCTAGCTTTAGCTAGCTGAAGTTTCTCCTTGCGTAAGCAAGGTAAGGGGCTCAACTGCCGAAAGATTGTTTTTTTCAATTATTTGAGCCGAAAATATTGAAAAAAACCATTATTTAGACCCCCCCCCCCCTCCCCCCCCCCCATCTCAGGCTCGATTCCTCCTTGGTCCACCCCTCCCCCCGGGCAGTGGCTCAGTGTTTCAGCAGTCTCGGTTTGCCCCGTTTTGGACTTGGTGCTACGAACTTTTACATGTTCCACCGATTCAGCTTGTTCATTTGAGACCTCAGTCTTCTCAGCAAACCACCTCGCAAGAATCTTTGCACACGCAGCATGCAGAACCCAGAGGTGCTTTAAGACAGCTTCTGACGCCTCTCGTTGTTTTCATTTTTCAAGGTTTGCCACGCCACCATGTGCGTTTGCGTGTCGCATCCTACGAATCTTGCCGGGCCTCTCGTTGTACACAAGCTACCTATGAATCCACCCTGTCACCGACCCATCTCATGCAACAACTGCTAGCTTTCGTTCACTCGCTCCTCAAGTTTCCGCAGCAAAAGGTTCAATTTCTCCAGGACTGATAGCCCTGCGAATCTGTTTGGGGCGTGTCTCCCCACTACACTCCCCCAAACTAACATGGAAGCTCCCAGGACCCCTTGGGCAGACTTGGTTCCATTTGCAAAGGCCCCTCTAGGAGCTTCCATGTTAGCCTGTAAAGATGGTGAGCCCCCGCAAGGGTTGCAGGGTCCAGACTTTGTGCCTCTGTCCAGTGCCGCCTTCGGTTGGTCTGCCATCAGTTTGGTTGGAATACACTCACTTCCCGAGTTCTTGGACTTTGGTCACTTTTTTGGTTTGTGGACTTTTGTTTGGCAATCTACTCAAAGAGATGAACAAATCCTGCGGAGTGTGATTCGAGCACAGCGCCATGTTCATGTTCTTTTCCTCAAGCAGCAACTCTGATTCCAACAGAAAGTGTTTGCCTTTGGTTCCCCTTGATACAGGGATCATCTTTCCGCCCTGCTGTTCGAGTCAAACGAGGCTGAGATGGAGGAGAAGATCAGAGCCAATCTGCCCATGGCTCAGAAAGCTGCCTGGTGGCTTTTGCGGTCCATGGAGAAGGCTTCTACTTATGCTGATTGGGTCCATTCAAGTTGGGTAGTTTGTTCTTACAATTTAGACAGTCATTTTGACGATGTCATGTAAATTGGCGCAAGTACAGGTACAATGCCTGCGGGTTTACTGGGGTTCCTAAGCACTCAGCTACCTTGAAGACGCTCTAAGAGTGTGGGCGTTGTCGCCCCGTGATGTGAGGATTTCCCTAGGTGAAGGGAAAATATGAAGCAGAAGCCCCAAGCTTCGCAATCTTCGGGCAACCGCAACCACACCACCGCCCAAACCCACCGATCTGGGAAAAACAAACAATCACAGGAGGTTCCCCTACTAACATAGACTACCTGCAGAAAAAATGGCACCCTTACTCTAACCTCTCTACTCGAGGACCTAGAGGGTGAATGTCAGTTACTTCCCTCATCTTGGGGGAGACAGCTGGCTTTTAAAAATAATGGTTGGAATGAACCCAAGAGAAAAATGTCTAGATCCGCTTGGCCAAGCAAAGCGAAGCAAGGGCCGACTGGATGGAGCTCTACGACGAGACAGGACACAAGCTCTGACCTTAGAGCGGGAATTGGGGCTTTGGCGCCCAAAGCCTTTCGTTTTTTTGGGTGTCCCCTTGTTTATAATTCCAAGGGAAAACCAAAAGGACATCAAAAGCCATTTTGGAGGTCCCTCCCCCCCAAAAAAGAAGAAGAAAAAGAAGCAGGACTTTGCACTTTGAGGCCGGTCCAAAGTTTGGGAGAATCAACGCCATATAGTTGCGGGCAGAGCTGCAGGTTTGCCTTTCCCGCTTTTCCATCCCTGCGTTGGGAAATGGCAAAAGCTAACCCTTCAAAACAGGCGTGGAAGAGCACACACACACGGCTTGGGAAGGTATCCCTTCATTCCCAGCTCCTTTTGGGCAAGTGAGAGGATTGAAGCCTAGAACGTGTTTGCTGCAGCACTGTGCACTGGGTCCGAGCTGGATGGCTGTTTGCTTGGTTGGTTGGTTTTCACTTTTTGGGGTGGTCGGGTTGAGCTGGCCGGTTGGGTGGCTCCAAATCCCCTTCCTGCCGCACAGGTTCTACTTCAACAGGAAGACGGAGGAGAGCCTTTTCGATGACCCTCGGCACACCACCTACCACAGTCTCTATACCCGGATCAGGCCAGCATGTTTTGAGTAGCAGGGTTGCTTCTGTCGTTCAGTGGCGTTCCTTTTCTTTGCTTGTGGGTTCCTTACTCAAAGGGATCAACCCCACAAGAGCCTTATTGGCCTAATTTGGATGGTTGGGGGGCTTTGCACATTGTCGCACTGTGCTTTCGGCCGGAGACTTGTATGATTCAAAATGCTGAACACAAGCTACACCCAGCCGCATCATTTCCAGCGGCATTTCCGCGGTTCCCAAAGACGGAGATGATTCACCAACAGGCTTTTGAAGGAAAATGAACAACCCTGACCGGTGCAACTAGAGGTCTCCCATCACAAAGCTTCATATAGCCCTATGAGCCCAATGAATCAGCTTCTTGCCAGGTTTTTCAGCTTCATCTGTTTGCCCGCTTGAATGCCCTTTCTGGCTTTCGTTTTCCCTTTCGACCGGGCCCACTCGTCAAGTATGGCCAAGTCCCGGATACGCTTCGAGCCAGGTTCGTGAACATGATGAAGGAAAAGCTGCCGTTGCTTGCCCTGGCGCCCCGTGCTACAGCCGCGGGCCCGAATTGTTGCATGTTTTGCGAGTGGCCCCGGTGACTCCTTGGGTTTTCGGAACCCGTACTCAGTTGTTCAAAGCCAACCTTGTGACCTTTTGAGTTTCCCGTTTTGGTCTATGTTTAGTAGAGGTCCCAAAAGGTGAACCTTCTATTTCCAGGTCCTTTGGGCAAGTGAGCGTACGACAAACCCCGGAGAGATTCGGGGGTCCAATTTGAAAGGGGGTCCGGATCACTTTCTTGTTTTGGAGGGGGGGGCAACCTTGCGTTGGTGGCGCTGGGAGACAATTTTCCTGCAAACAGGGGCTTTCTGGTGTTGGGAGGCTTTGTAGGGATCTCGGCAAAAAACACATGGGCAGTCCGCCCCAATTGGGCAGAGCTACGCCCAAGCCCCGAGACCCTAAGCCAGGTTGGGGTGCGGAAAAAGCGAGCACCCGCCACTGGGGTTGACCATTCCCAGTGATAAGCCTTGGATCTGCTTTTGTTTTTTGGGGGTGCGCTCAGCAACTGGGTTGCACCGTGCAAGTTGATAACACTCTTTGCGTGTCTCAGGTGATAAAAAACAAAGCTGGAGAGGTTGTGCCTACTCCAATACTCTACTGTATTTCCTGTTTTGATCATAACAAACAGAAAAACACATCGTAGGTGTTGGGACGATGTTTTTTCTTCCTTGGCGACGCGCAAGAAGCCCCATGGCACGTCGACCTTCGAACAAGGTGATGCTAAAGTGGGATTTAAACAGAATGTGGGTGACGTTAAAATGGGCTCAAACAAATGGGTTGATTCCGGGTGCTATACACAATATTGCCCTCTGGTGCAAGTTGGAACCCGTCTAAGCGGGTCCGCTGAGAAACGTAGTTGGAACCCTGAGGCCAAGGGCAAATATCCTTCAGGTTCTACACACCCAATTTACTGCGAACCCAGACTGACGGACAGACCGACTGACTGCCTGAACCACGTCGCTGACTCCCGCTTCCATTTGCTTAAGAACATTTTGAATTTTCCCTTGCAGGTTTTGACGGAAATCTATCACTACTGGACATATTTTTTTATTTTTCCGGGGGGCTTAGAAGCAAATGGAAGCCGGAACAGAGGTCTTGCCCCGGCCATGGCATCCGAGGATCCCATCATTAATCCTTCCGAGCTCGAGCGGCAGCAGAAGGACCCTGCTGCGTTGCTTCGAATCCCACTGGCGGGGACTTCTTGGACCGCTCTTGAATTGACATATTCACGGTGCACTAAATACGGCTCATCATTAACACATGTATGGCTTGTTGGGGGCTGCTTTGGCATAATCTAAGATTTGAAGGTTCGCTTCAGGTCACCCTGATTTTGAACCCCCGGCGTTTGTCCAGTCGGGGGAGGTTGAAATATGAACCACTTTCAGTTGGGACAGCAGCTGAGGTCGTTTTGCCCCCCAGGTGCCTGAATCTTACATGCCACAGAAGACCAAATAGAGGATACGATGCAAGCCTTCTTTGACATAATCGGCCTCAGAGATTGTTGGGGGGCTTCATGACCTCGCTCCCTGAGTTCCTGGACTTCAGCCCTGGGAAGACACGTTTACTTGCAAACAGCAAGTTCAGACTTGGTTTGGCCAACCCACTTAGAAAGTGAGAAAGCCTGAATTGGCCTTATTTGGCCGAAGGCTTGGTAAGCCCTCATCAAGCTTTTAGCCAGTGTTTCAAAGGATGATGGTTTTCCCAGCTTTTTGGCTTCACCCTCCCGACCATCTAGCAACGAGCCAGCGTTACGAATCTTGACCCCCCGGATGGTTGATTGACAGGGGCGTTCGGTTCAAGAAGACTTCCAGATCACCGTTGGTAGACGCACCCCCGATTATCTCCCTTAATCCGTAGGTTTGGTAACCCGGGGTCAGGGTGGTTGGGCCAACACAGATTTGACGTTTCGGTTTTTCTCGCGACCGAAGAAGTACATACCGGCTCCTTGACCTACCTGCGTGTCTCACAAGCGGGTGGTCCTTCCAAGTGGTTGGGCTTCCTTTTTGCTCTTAGGAGGTTGAGCTCCTTATTTGGTAGCCCAAAGCGCACTTCCCGAGTTCCTGGACTTACCCTTGGTTACCATTTTAGTGGCCAAGACCAAATTGTTGTCCAAAAACGGGGGAGCCAGCCTTCTGGAGCAACCGATCGGAGTTCTGGTTAGGGACGATGGTTGCTCAGACAGTGTTTTGGCCCATCCACTCGGGAAGTGAGTTCCTAGGGCCTGGCAGAACGGCGACACATTCAGGAGGCAGAGGCAAAAGCTAGAAGAGCCGTGACCCGAGTGCAGGCGCGAGCGGGCTGCCTGGCGGCCATGGGTAAGCTTCCTTTTGGCCCCCACTTTGCAGGCGAAACGAACGTAGTGGCCCTTTGGCCCTTTGGGGTTTCATGGGATTTGTGTTTAAAATAGAAGGATTTTAGAAGAACGCTTTTTTAAAATATAAGTGTATATATATATATATATACAAACTCTTTTTCCCTTTTGCCAGGGGCAAACAGAGGGCTTTGGGCGTGGCAAAGACTTTTGGCTCGACTAGTGTGGGTTGTCCCCTTTCGGAATCTTTCGGGCCAATGAAACCAGGTTCCCATGCACATTTGGAGACGAAGCCTTCGGGTATTTGAGCATGGGCGCTATAACATGGGTCCTTGTAATGTTGTTTTTTTTTGTCACATTCAATGAGGTTTCATGTGCATTTAATGAGGTGGGGGCAATGCTTGGGTGGAACATGCTTGGGTGGTGCACACTTTGAGAGCGGGCAGGTTGGCTCTGCCATGTTTTGCGGAACCACTTAGTAAAGCAGGCTTATTGGCCAGCACTGCCAGATTTGTACTCACCAAGTTGCCAAGCAAGCACGCACGTGGCTGGTTGATGTCGCAAGCCACTTTGCTTTTCCGTGCCTGACACGTACCCGGAGTGTGCGACTTGGAATGCATTAACCCATGCTATTCAGATATGGTGCACACGTTGAGTGGGTTTTTTCCATCGTAGGATCCACATTCCCCACACTTGGGCCTGGTGAATCCCTGGATTGGACTGGGTACCCTTTTGGGCCGAATTCAATGAGCAACTAGCAGACCTGTTGACCTGTAAATGAGGTTCTCTGCTTTGAATTGAGCCCTATGGTTAGTCAACCAACTTAAGCTGCATGTAGCACTTCATGAAGTGGATTCCCTGCATATTGCAACGTTGCTAGCATGTCATCGGATTCGAAACTCCCTTCCGGAACAAACACTTTTTTCCCAAAAGACAAGGCCGCAAATTCAGACGGGAAGTGTGGATCCCATGTTCTAGTGGGTGAATTTCGGCAGGGCACGGCATATGCTTCTCTAGATGACTCAATATCTTTGTGGAGCATGTGGCATGCGGGATCATGGTTGTGGACAATTGGGGTTTTCGGACTTCGGCCTGAGGCATATTCGCACAAACGGAGATTGACAAAGCAGTTAGAGGGATGGGAGTCTCACTTTGGTATCACAGAGCGTGTTATTTGCCAGGCCTATATGCATGAGAAGGTTCTCTATTGTTTACCTGGGCTCATACCACATGAATGGTGGCGTTTGATTCGAATGGGAGGCCAAAAGGGATGCAGTGGCGCTATTTTGTTTTACACCTCATTCTTCACCACCCAGCCACTGGTGGTTTCCTTTATTCGGGAATCCCCAAACGGCTCATTCCCACATTCGCTACTTATCGCACAAGCAAGTTACCCCCCCCCCCCCCCCACCCCCCCCAACGTTCGGTGCTTGCCTTTCCATTCGGGAAAAGGACTCAGACGTTCAGATTGCAGCTTTGGATCTAATTGAACTAGCGGGCAATTGCTGTAGATATCCCACGTAGAACAGCTACTGAGTGCTTTTGCAGTTCTCGGCTGGCTTGCGGGAGGATATAGCTTGAAGCATGCCTCTGCCACCCTGCTGTAATTCATCGCATGACCAGAGGACAAGCATTTGTGTCATGTAGCTGCTGCGATCAGAGCGTTTGTGTTCATTTGGGGAGAGGGGTACCTTTAGACAAAGGGGCTGTATCCTTAAAAGGTTGCACGCCCCCGCCCCATCGTCTCAATTGTTGAGTTGGTGGAGTTTAAACACAATTTGGGAAGATAATTCTGGGTGGTAGAAGTCTACTCAGGGAGTGAATGGTGTAAGTTGGTGAGTATTAGGGGCTAATGGGCACCCAGGATAAGTAATGAATCAACCCCTTGTTGAACATAGGGGAGTTGTTTCATTTTAGAGGGGGTTCGGATCGCTGTTTTGAGGATTCCCACCAACAAATCCGCTAGGTTGATGAGTCAGAGGTTAGTGCACATGATTGCTATGCGCCAGGTTGATTCATCCGAGCATTAAGAAGCGTTCATACCCAGTATCTTCCCATCCCAGCTGGCTCTAAGCTCAGTATTCGACCTGCACGCCACGCCACACGCCAGGCTGCAGTGCGGGTAATGCTGGCGAGGCCCGACGCCCGGCGCTATGGACGAAAGCCCACGCCGATCGGCAGTTGGGATGAAGCAAGGGGGCAAACCACATCACTAGTGTCCAGGCTCAGGCAAAACTGGGCCTTGGGGCAAAGTTGGCTTTACTCTGCGATTCTTCGGCCAATGGGCACTTTCGACCAACACCTTTGATATCCCAGCGGGATATGGCTTGTTTACCTTCATGCTGCAACTCCTAGCAGAAAATGAAGCTTTGGCAAGCCTATGGCATTGTCCTTACCTGCTAGGGCTAACAATGAATGAAGTATATAGAACACTTGCAGCAGTTTTGATAGCTATTGCAGGAGTCAAGGGTAGCCCTGCAAGCAGCATGATGTGATCCGACGGTGGAACCATCCACACCCCCCCATGAATCAATTTTCCAACCTGCCAGGCACAAAGCACGGCAGCTTTCAGCAAAGCGATGCCGGGCGGCTGAGCGAAGGAGGTGGCCAAGGGAGCAGGGTTTGCCCCTTAGATCGCCTGTCTCAACATGGACGGGGATCTCCTTTGGATGGTTTCACATGGTACCCAAAGGAAGCCACGAGAAACACCCCCTTCTTGCGAGAAGCATGGAACGATCGGCCGGGCCTCGTTCGATTTTCCACATGTTGGTCGAGTTCCAACGTGTGTGTTTCCTCTTGGTGGGTTTTCCTTCAAATCAACCGAGATCGCCTTTTCCACCACTGGTCCTGGATAAGATCTTGTCAAGGTGTTCCGGCAGAGTTGAAAGAACATGCCCCGGAAATGAGCCCCCTTTTGAAAAGCCGGCAAAAGAAACGGAAACCAATTCGAAGGGTTCAATGAGGACCGGTCCCCTAGAAATTGGACATGGACAATGGTTGCCTTAAGCCTTAAGGCGGCGAAAGGAAGGAAGACAGGAACCATCGCGTTGGCCATGGTTTGAGCTGCCCTCGGCCAAGGCTTGAATCGCGTGCCTCCGAGCCTCAAAGGGCCCGGCTCTCAGTGACCTTACCGCTTTCGCTACGCAAGCGACCTGGGACTGACCTGGGGTCAACATGGGCCCGAGTGGTGGTGCTGTTGCATCAAGGGGGCGGGGGCGAGGAAACCAAGCATTTCCGGGTCCGCAACCGATGTCTCCCTGGCAATATTGCTACGATTGCTACGTTTTGACTTGGTCTCCGGTATCACTGTCTATTCCTTCATGTTGACCAAACATGTGGCAGAATGCGAATTCGACATATTGATGTTGGTATGCTTTGGGGTTTGAAAAAGCTGTTGTTTTCTTCTGTGATTGCCAAGGGGCTGGACAATGGCCCCGCCAATCCCAATAGCGCCTAGTAAGGTCTATTGGGGTCCATTGTGCGGCCCGGGGGGCCCTTGACAACCAGAAGAAATATGATTGCCAGAATCAAACTTCTTTATTTGGGCATAAGCTGAGGTAGCCCTTTGCGCCGGACTGTGTTTTTTCTGGAGTTAATGCCTGGTTCTTCTTTTTTGGAGGGTGTTGAGAAGGAAGCACCAAAGCACAGGTGGCCGTTTATGGCCACCCACTGGTGGAAAACAAACCTTAGGGTCTCATGTTAGCTTCCCAGAACTGGGTGGGCTCATGGCTCATGAGTACTGGGAGATGACCAGACCGAAGAGCATCTTCTCTGCGCTACTCGACCAGGATCAAAATTTGGATTGCGTTTTGAGCGAGCACCGCAGCCCACGGGAAACCCCGAAAAAACCTCTTGATTTTCAGTTCGGGGTGGGGAAGCCCGCGGCTTCTGAGAGGAAGCTGCGCCTGACCGTGCGCACAGCGGAGCACGGAACCCATGTCAAGGAGTGCGTCGGGGGCCTCAATGCTTGGGCCGGATCACCGGTGCAGAGGGCGACACCCTCTGAATACCTTTGGTGCAACCCCCAAAAAGTATTCCCATTTTTCAAGGGTCGCGAAGCAACTATCAAATGACCCAGAATTGCGTAATTTCGCTGGATAGTTTTTTTTTCTTTCGAGGGGGGGGGGGGGGGGAAATCCGGGTTTTCCTCGTTTTTGTGGGCATTTGTTCAACCCAACAGGGGTATCCTCAAAACACACCCAAATGTGTTGGCCCCAAATATCGTGACACCAACGCCTGCAACTGGGGCCCTGGGCAAAAGAAAGGCAGGGCAGCCCGCTGTTTCGTGGCTCTCCTGTTGCCTGCAGGTTCTAGGCATGGAAGCCTCCTACAAAACGTTCCTTTTGTACGGCTTGTCAAAACGGCTCCAAGCCTCAATTCTTGGTGGTTCTCAGCCATGCCCTTGGGTGGGTTTCCCATTTGACCCGCTAAAAGCTAAGCTGTTTGCAGGACTGAGGACAGCCCGGAATTGTGTTGGTTTCCTTGGCGGACTCTATGAGGTTCTGGACTATTTAAGCTGTTTCGCGCCATGTTAGCGGCAAACGAACATTCTGGACTTGTTGGCACAAAACTGCCCACTCAGGAAGTGAAGGTGACTCCCCTTTGCCATTTAATTTTTAATCTGATGCTGCTCAGTATTGATGTGTGTTTTCCTTCCGTTGATTCTGTTCCGCTCACGCAGTCTACAAGCATGACAGGGGCTGGCAAGGCAGAAATCCGCACTGCGCGGCCCCCGGCCAATCTCATAATCAACCCGCGTGGCTGGGTGTGTTGCTTATGTATTGGGATGGAGTTGGGCGGGTCTCAGGTAATGCTGCAGGTTGCGGTGGCAACCGTGAACCAGGCATGTCATGCGTTCAACCAGGTTGCCATTTGACCTTGAAACCCTTTTGACCTTGTGATGTGTTCATGTTGGTTCATTTATCGTGGGCCCAAATGGTTGTATGACCTTCTACTTTTGGGTTCTTTGGTTTTTAAAAAGAGTGCCATGCTTTTGGTAGCTTGGCATACGAGATTTGGCACTCATATTCACATGGGCGTGACGGCCTGAGGATCCTCAGTGTTTGTGCCCATGTTTGGAAGTGGGACAAGCTTGGGAACTTATTTCAGGTGACCCGCAATGGGTGGTGTAGATGGTGGTTGTACCTGGCTCTTAGGGGGTAAATGGGAAACCACGCCCCTAAGCTTCAAGCCACTAGTTAGAGGCAAGCCGTTTACTTCAACCAAGAAACCTGCTCATGAATCAAGTCGCTCAACGGCCGCTCCGCTTTGGATTTTCGGCTCCAGAGAGCCAATCAAGTGAAAGCAAAAGGGGAGAGGACGTGCTTGCCAGTTGCAAGCACTCAGTAGTTCGCCATGAATTCCGAGGGAGTCACGGTTTCTGGAGCTGAGGAGTGCTTTGGACATGAATTACTTTGGGATGGGTTTGCCCTTGTCCTGGCACAGTAACCATATTTGGCCAGACATGTCGATAAGGGGTACCTGAGTCCAACGTCATCCAACCCGATATTGGGGTGTTGTATGGGGGTAACGTCAGGGTCCAAGTTGGGTGCCTGTCACTTAACATCTCAATTCCCATTTCTAGTTTTACGCTGTGGGAAGGGAAGATTTGTTTGGTAAGCCAAAACTTGCTGGTTCTCAGCAGGGAATGAGGAATGGAATGACCCCAATAAATGCCATCTCCTATGGTTTCCTTTAAAGGAGTGCCTGGGTTCATTCCTAAAACCCGGGTGTCAAGTGGCACTCTTTCATTTTTTATTTGGCGGGGTCCGGGATAGAATGGAACCAACCCCAAAAGAACGTGTCACTCCACAGATCTCCCGGAGATCGCCAGGAAACTCAGGTGGCTAAACCTGGAAACTGAAGGCAAGGCTGAGCCGAGCCTTTGATCTCTCAACTCGTTCCAACTGCGTGATATCAGTGATATTCCAAAAGGGGTTGCAGAGGAAAATCAGCAATCCAGGCCTGGGAAGTGTCGCTGTTTCGGGCGCTGGCGTTGCCTAAAACTTTTGCTTGGGCGAAGGGCCCACTGGATTGCCACTGGGTTTGGGCAAGCCTCGGAATTGCCTCGTATTTGGCTCGGTCGCAACCTCGAAACGTCTTTCGCGTCTTTGGCTCCCACTCGGTTAAACTGTTGGTGTTAATTTTGTTCTGGGCATTTCATCCAGCTAACAGACAGCTAAGTCCGGCCCAGTGAGACGGTCCAAGAAGTGCCCACATGCTGCTCAGGTATCCGGTCTTCGAGTCATTCGATGACTATGATCTGGATGAGAACCTCTTGCGAGGCCCGCGGGAGACGCCAGTTGCCAGTCCTGAAAAGTGGTTTCTTTTCCAGTAATGCATAAATGCACCCAAACAAATTGCATACGTTTGGCCCAAATGTATGCCAAAAATAGCGTACATTCAGTCCGACAATCACGCCAAGTCAAGCCCAATCAAGCCCAATCAAGCCCAATCACGGCAGCCCGGGCTTGAAAAGCCCCTGCTTGGATGTTCAATCTACTTAGCGGGTGATATCATGGGTCTGGTTCCAAGGTAGTTTGTACTGCATCCTGGGGTTTTATCCTTTAAAACCATCTCCAACCTGAAGGGAAACTATCCTCCAAATGGAGGCCCTTTTGAAAGCTCACTTTTTGGCAAACGACGGTCAATCACCATAGCGATTGTTCGATTTGCAAATCAACGTGTCTTGCTCTGCGTGTCCCCAGCCAGGTCTCCGTTTTACGTTCCGCCTGGTCAGAACCCTTGTGATCTAAGTGAAACATGCGTTTTCTTTCTGGCTTGGAAATGATGAAACAGCACTCAGCACCTGGCTAAGCTTGTCCAAGCTGGCCTCGAATCTCAGGTTTGTAGAGATGGGCGCCAAAATCTGGCGGTGTCCGCTGTGAACATGTGGAACATGCACGACTTGCCGTGACAAACCCGGGCGCGTGCGAGAGATTGGCACGCAGTGCCAGCTTTCGATCCTGCCAATTTTCGGCGAGGAAGTTGCCAAGCAAACGCTTGGCGGGTTTGAACGAAATAAGCCATTTAAATTTAGAGATCATATCCCCACATGTGTCAACTAGTTGCGGCGTGGGGGCGCAGGGGCCGCGAAGAAACAACGTTTGTTGCTATATGTGGGCGGTTCTTGCGGGAGTCGTAACTTTTGTACGGTCCATCCAGCAACTCCCGTTCCGAAGATCGCAGACATTTAACTAAATCGCCTGATTTTTTGGACTTTCCAAACGACACCAAATCTAGCGTCCACTTGGATATGGATTCTCCCCCTCCCCCCATAAACCAGCTGCGCCCCGAGAGGCATACGAACTTGAGTGAAGTGAGGTGACACACACACACACACATATGCACCTCCGTACACGACTGGAGAGAGGGCGGACCGAAAGCTGGCACTTCTTGCCACAAGTGCCGACGCTGCCTTTTTACGAGCCTTCTTTGAGACTATGTGCGGCGCCTCGCCTCGCCTAGGCAAGGTGAGGCGAGGCGACGCGAGGCGAGGCGAGGCAAGGTGAGGCGAGGTGAAACGAGTGGCGAAGCAAAAGACCGCAGGCATCTACTCCTACGGTTTTGAGAAGCCTTCGGCCATCCAGCAGCGCGGCATCAAGCCCATCCTGGACGGCCGCGACACCATCGGCCAGGCGCAGTCAGGCGCACGGAACGGAGCAGGGAACCCAGGAGCCCTCACAGGATAAGGCTGTAATTATGTGCCGCTCAACTGGTGGTTTTCATTGAATTTCCCACTAACACCAACAACAAAAACAGTTTCCAACAAATACACCCCCATAAGTGGCAATCACCTGCTTTACAGAGGAAGCCTCCAAAACAGCCTGAAAAGGCCAGGAACAAATTAGGTCAGGTATAGAAACAGATATGCAGGAATAATTGGTACTTCCACGATGGGACATTGCCAAGCAACTGTCGTAGATCTAAGAATCAGCGGCGGAGTGATTGCTTCTGGATTCCCGCTGGTGATCAAACGAAAGCCAACGGCAATAAGGTTGGTGGCTACTTCCGTGGACATGGCATTTTGGTTGTCATCTCAATTTGCAGGGGAGTACTGGATGATTCGGGCCAGAGTTGGACAATCCGCTTGTATAGAGGATGTTTCCTCTAAGCAACCAACCAGGGTGTAACAAGGGGAATGGATTCGTGAGGAACCCTGTGCCACCCGCAATCGAACGTTCAATCCACATGGTAGGTTCCCGCCTACAAGCAGGGGTTGGTTCCTGTATAACCTGATTACATGCCACTAAGTAGGTTCCCCATTTCCACCAGGAGCACTGGGCAACTGGCACTGGGTGCGCTATAACCTCCAAACCACATGATCTTCCATTTGCTGAACTGAATATTCGGTTTCTTTTCCATCTTGTTGGTTTTAAAGCGGATCAATTTTACTACTGGACACACATTTTCTCCAATTTTTCCAGGCGCTTCCAGTGGCAAAGGGAACGTCTGCAACCCCCCCCCCCCACTGGGTCTCGGGGCGCAGGCACCGGGAAGACGGCGACCTTCGTGATCGGCGCGCTGCAGCGCATCGACTACTCCATGGCGCGGTGCCAGGCGTTGATGCTGGCGCCCACTCGCGCGCCCCGGCCGGGAGAGTGGAGAGGTGCCAGGGGCCATGGATCTAGGCGCCCCCACATAGGGGTGGGGGGGGGGGTGGGGTAGTATTAATCGGGGGGGGGGGGGGTACTTAGGTGCCCTCACATAAAAGGGGGAGGTACTATTAATAGGGGGCGGGTGCTTATAGTACTTTTTGCAGAAAAGCGTCTGAATCTCCACTATGGGGACACCCTCCGTTTAATCAAACAAAACGTTAGCAATCTGGGGTCAACGCCCAAACCAGGTGCCCCTGAGTATTTTCCTGGTAGATGTCCCCACCTTCCAATGGGTCCAGCCCCCCACAGGTACTCTGAGGGGTCCCTACCGTTTTGCGCATCAGACTTGATAGACCTGCTGAATGAAATAGGGGGTGTCCCACTTATGAGATACGAAAACAGGATGTGGACCCCGAAAGATGTGGTGCCAACCCGCAAAGGCCTCAAAGAATGAGGTCTAAAACTCCTAAGGCTAGGGAGGTGTTCCAAGAGGTTCCTGCGTGCATGAACCCAAGATTTGGTCCCCTCATAGTGATCACTATTAAGGAAACCACCAGTTGGAGGGTTTTTCTGGGGGTCATTCCATTTCTCATTCCCTGCATCTCTCGCGCCGACCGCAAGCATTTGGTTTCGAGTGGCAGTGGCCACCTCAGAAGCCACCAGCGAGGGCTCCCCAAGCTACTCAAGGCCTAGGCAATGCTGAATGAACCAAGAGACTCCATTTGCTGAAATGAGTGATTGTTCTTATTTTTCCAACTTGTTGGTTTTAAAGGGAATCTATTTCACTGCATGTCCCCATTTTTTCAGGGGCTCTACTGCAAATAGAAGCTAGGAAGCCCATTGTCTAGGCTGTATTTTCTTTGCTCGTTGCTCTTGGCCCCCTGCCAACAAATGGACAACTATATGTGCAGCGTCCTTTCGAGGAGCCCATTTGTTAAAGCCCATTTGCAGTTACCCACGACCCCTATGCATCAACACCCAACCCCCTTTGGGCATTTCAGCAGGCGGTGCTACTAAATCACCGCCTGTTTGTCATCTTGACGAGACAAAGCCCAAATGGGACCAAGGACCAAAACCTGCGGTCCAATTCCTGGTGCTTGAAATTTGGACCCATACCCCAAAGTCACTTCTTGGGAACCCGCTGCCCCTCGCCCCCCCCCCCCTCCCCCCCAAAAAACCAGAAAGAGCCTCATGAGGAGCTGGCGAACCAGATCTACAAGGTGGCCTTGGCCTTGGGGGACTATCTGAAGGTGAAGGCCCATGTCTGCCCCTCGGACTTAGAGCGACGGAGGCCCCAGAGTTCGCATCCGAGTGGTTCCGGTTGACGCACTGGAAATGCGACCCGAACTGTTTGCCAAATGAACTGCGCAGATTCTCAGATGACAAATGTGTTCGACCAACGTGGGAGAGAGAACTTCAAATTGAAAAGCCGAAGCACTTCAATTAAATGTGTGAGAACACAGCAAAAGCGGGGCCTGAAAGTTGCTTTCGCAAGCAACTTCTTGCTTAAGTCACAAGCCCCTGCGAGTAGCAACATTCTAGCTTCCCCGTACTCTTGTGTGTCCCGCAATGTCCCGCGACTCCAGTCTTACGTCTTACGCATCTTAGTTTAAGGACCCAAGGAGCCCTGTCTGTATTGGTCAGGGTCGACTTGCTATCCCATCAGTCAGCAGCATGCTTGAGGCCGAGAAGAAGAAAAAACAAAGAGAAGAAAAACACGACGGACCTTGTGGTGCAGGCATCGTTGCAGTCTAGCTTCGGGATTGTTCAAGGTAGAGTAGTTAATCCACACTGTTACTTGGAGCGCGTGTGGTTGGTAGGAGCGGTCATAGACCTTTTGGCACGCCAGGCGTTTTAGCCAGCAAATGGCTCGGGAGACCGCACCCAGATCTTGGGAGTTTCCACGGCAAACTCCAATGGCTTGCTTTGAGAACAACAATGCTTGACATTGCCGGCTTTCGAGCCAATGACACACCAAGAACCAGAGGTAACACCCTTTCAACCATCTTTCAACCACCTCGAATTCGGGGAAGATGTGGCTTCTCTGAGGATGTTACTCGATTTTTCCAGTTGGGGGGGAAACATTGCCCACGTGTTTTAAGCCCATTTGGGTGTGGCTCAAATTTAAAAGGCTAGGGTCACGCAGATTTTAGGCTTTGGTTCCATTTGCCATACCATCTTGGTCTCCCTCTTTTTTGAGCCATTGTCATTTTCAGCCCAGTTTTTTTTGGTCACTTGAGTTGTTTTGACCTTTGAAAGGCCCTTTTTGCTCACGTCGTTTACGCCCATCTTGCGCCCCGCTCGAAGCTTCCGCGCGCGGGCGCCGAGGCATCGGGGGCACGGCCATCAAGGACGACGTGGAGCGGCTCCGCGCGGGCCAGCACCTGGTGGTGGGCACGCCCGGCCGCGTCTTCGACATGGTGAACAAGCGCCCCGGGCTCCACAAGAAGCCGCGAAGAAGCGGCCGGCTCCACCGTATGTTCGGGTTCCTTGTGGTGGAGCTTTTCTTTTTGGTTGACAAAGTGAGTTTTTTGTGCGATGTATCATAGAAGGAAACATGCAGGTTTGTCATGATTTTGTGGGTTGGTGTATCATGATCTGAAACTGGTTTTGAATGATTGGTGGGTTTGTGTGCTTATGCTTCTTGTTTTAAAGATTCTACAGTGTAGGCTGGGTCCTTCGGCGGTGTAACTTTTGGTTGCGTCTGCATGGTCTGAGTCCGGGGTCAAATGCACAACGTCTAGCCAGTCAAATCAGCAGGTGAGGCCCTTGTTGCTTGATCAGTCAATCTCAAAACAATATTCTAGGAGCCCTTGGTGTGGACCCCTGAAATATATCTTCAAGGCATTCCCCCAATTGTAGGTCATTGCGGTCGGCATGTCTAGCTTTGGTTTTCAAGGCATGTGAAACAGAATTTGAAGCCTGAATTGGAAAGGAGTTCCTATAAATCCAAAGGCAAGGGCTTTAGCAGGACACCCCCGGTTTGAGCGATTTCAACACACACACACCGCTGGTGCTCAGCCGGGAATCGCCAAAATAAACCATCCCCCATGGTTTCCTTTAAGAGCATCCCTAGGTTCATTCCCAAAGCCAGGAAGGTCCCTACTGACCACTAGCAAATCTTGGTTGCCAATTCGGTTTCAGATGATTTGGGTATGTTGGGCACTGTGTCGCTTCACTCAGCATCCTGTGAGTTGTGATTCTGAAAGTTCTTGCCAACTTGCCCTCCCACTTTCTGACACGCTGACCGGGAAAAAGAGCATTTTCTACCATCTGGATGCCTTGGTCTGGGAGTGGGTCCATCTCGGTAGATCTTTCCCTTGGCCACGTTTTTTTTTTCTGTTCGGGATCAAGAAGCTGGCCCCTTGGCGAATGGCGCCTCGTACCTTGCAAGAAGTCAATGTCGCACGGCGTCGCCCAGGTTGATTTGTGTATAAGTGGAATTTACCTCACGTACAACTCACTTGGGGGACTTAGCTGGGATATTTAGCACTTGCGAAGTGGGTTGGTATCCAACCAACAAATCGACCCTGCCTGGGATTGCCTAGGAGCAACCTGCGCGTTGACGACCTGAAGGTCTTCGTGCTTGATGAGGCAGGGCCTTCTGCACTTGGCTCATGTTAGTTCCTGAAAATGGTGACTCCCGTCTCCAAATTGGGTCCCCCCCCCACCCAAGAAAAAGACGCCAGCCTCTGTAGCGGTATAATTACAATGTTTGTAAGGGCCTAACCTCTGGGAATGATTCACTGGGTGGACGTTTGGAATCATAGTGGCGCTTGAAGTTTAATCCCAGAGGTTGAACCTTGACAAAGATCAGGGGTGCCAAAGAAAGCTTCGGGGCCACGACGTGAAAATGTGTCCTTCGATAGAATGCGCTCCAACTGAGGCCGACGAGTTGATGTCGCGCGGCTTCAAGGACCGCTCTGTCGTCTCTCCTTAATAACTTAAGTTGTGTGCCAGGCCGGTGGCGCGCCCCTGCTTTCTTGATGCTGCGATAGCTAGGAAATGACCACGAGACCGAGGGTTGGTTGAATGAACCGGGCAAGGGGTTTCCAGAGGAACCACCGGTTGGATGGTTCATCTCGGGGTCATTCCATTTCTTATTCCCTGCTGAGAGCCAGCAAGTTTTCCCCTGCGCTGGAGGTTTGGGACTCTGCGCAGGTGTTTGTTGGATTCCACTCTTGCCCCTCCTCACTGCTAGTGGGCGATAGCCCTTCAACCGCTAGATGCTGTACCCTGTACATTTGGGGGGTATGCATGATCAGGCGATTTAGGGCGAGTATGGGGTCCTCTGACAAGGACCCGTTGAACCTTTCCCAGACAAAACTCGACTACTTCTCAATTCAATTAGGCGATTACAAAGCCGGTCTTAACTGCAATTCCATTGTGGATCCATGATCATGATTGGTTCTTCGGGAAGAGTCCTGAAAAAGTAGGATTGGGGGACGGCCCGTGGAATATTGCGAGTTCTTCAGTTGGGTACCAAGCCGGAGGAGGCAGACCCCCCCCCTATCTGCGAACAGGACCAGATCTACGACATCTTCAAGTGCCTTCCGCCCGATGTCCAGGTGCCTTGGGTCGAATTTGGGGAGCTGTGTTAATCACAGGCTCTCCGTGGAAAGGAATGGGGGATCAACCTTTACCCAGTTGTTCACTGGCACCCTTCAAAACCCATCTTGGGCGGGTTCCCCCCAAAAAACGACAAGCCGCCCCATGTCTTTCAAAGAGACACAAAACGATTCGATTTTTCCGACTCGCTGTGAGGTGTGCCTCTTTTCCGCCACCATGGCCCCGGAGATCCTGGACATGACCTCCAAGTTCATGCGGAACGCCGTGCGCATCCTCGTGAAGAAGGACCCGACCAACCTACCCCGCACCCGGCGGCGCCGCTTCCGTTTTGCTTGGTGCGACAAGTAAGGAAACCAAGGGATGGATTCCCTGAGCACCAGCAAGTTTAGGGGATAAACCGTGTCACTTCCGTTTAGTTCTGGGGGGAACCCCTCCAATTTCTCTTGGTGGACCCTCCGTCTCAGGGAGTTTTACTCACCCCGGGACTTGAGTTCTACTTTCTGGGGTTTGGACCGTTTGAGTGGGAGTTTGGTTACTTTCTTGGCAATCCAGGAAGTCGGTTTAGGGGAACCCTCCGTTTCTCTTTTGTGGATCCTCCAAACTTGGAGAAGTCGTTTCAATGGAGACCACCCGGTAAATTGATCAAAAGTTGAAAGGGAAATCCGGTGGCCCCCTGTGTAGTGAAAGATCTGTGGGCGGGTTCTCTTTTGATGTTGTTGTCAGGTACCCTTAGTCGGTGCTTTGGGCTGAGGGGAGACCCTGGCTTTTGTTTTCGGGGTGTGGGGGGTGTTTGAAATCAAGGGAATCCCGCCCCTCAGAGCATTGGCTTCTGTTTACTTGGGGAACCAATCGGAGGTTGTTTAAACCCCGTCAATGGGGACGGACGAGTTCGAGGCTGCCTCTCATGCGGGAGACCCACATGAGAATTTTCAAACGCCATGCATCAAACGTCGAGGATCGCTTCCATTTTCTCAAGGATATCTTTGATTTTGGTCGTAGGCTTTCAACGGAATCTCTCCACTATTGGAATTATTTCATTTTTTCCAGCAGGCTTGAGAATGTAGAAGATTGGGAGCCTCCCTTGTTGCCCATATATTTTGCCCAGTGGTTTCCCTGCAATGAGTGAACTGTCACCCCCTCTTCAAGTGAAGGATTTGTCATTTGGAAAGTGTTCCATCACACACACACAACTCTTTGCATTGCCGGAGACAACATGTTTATTCGGGTTCGGACCGCGGATGCTTATCTCCTCGCTTCCCGAGTGGTCCTGCCGCAAATTTCAATATGTGTTGTTTGCAAAAATGGCCTTCGCCAAAGAGTACAATGCCCAAAACTTGGAACGCATGCAGGTGTTCCTTTCCTTCATTTTGGTTACTGTTTGGTATGTCCTTTTCATTTTTTTTGCCTTAAACAATGATTTTGTTCTGCAGCAAAAGTTTGACCTGTTGCACTGGTTTGAGCCCGCCAGTCAGCAGGCGCCCATCGAAGTTTTGGCCTTCAAATCAGCCTGCTTGGCGAGCTTACTTGGGGTTCATCGATCTGATGTATGTTCTTTATACACTTGGCATCCAAGGAATCAGCAATTTTGGCCATCGCTCGAACTTCCAGTCGAATTCCCTCGCAACGCTAAACACCATGGGGCCAGGGTCAGATTTGCCCCACCTGCATGTTCAACCCATGCCCTCCCTCCCTCCAAGATGACATCTGACAGAGGGGAGTTTTGAGAGCAAGCTGATCTTCCAGGTCTCCCACAGGTGCCTCCTGTTTTGGACGCCCGGAAGGGTGGGTTCTTTTGCCAGAAAAAGCAGGCTTTGCCCAGGTTTTTGGGGGTGACCCAAACCTCCAGCGGTGCCCTTTGTTGGTTTTTCCTGTTTTTTTTGGAGGGGACACCCCTTGCAAACCCACGGAGCGCCGTTTCATCGACATGTACGGTATTTGAACGCAGGCTTTGCTCGCTCCGGACTCGCGGAGTCTGAGGGAAGCTGTGGGGAACCCAACCCCTGGAGATCTCCATCCATGGTGAGCCATGTCCGGAAGACTCGCTTTCTGTGGAGTTGGTCCCGGACCCCCCCCCCAAAGCCTCAACAAAGGGGGGATGTTTACTTACCTAAAAGCCACATCAAGCAAAACATGGATGATCATGGAGAAGCCATAAAAAACTAACAAATCAACAACCAAACCACGAAAAAGCCGCCTTTCCCCAACCAAGAAGCCTGTCAGGACGAGTTGACCTTGGAGGGTATCCGGCAGTTCTATGTGGCCATCGAGCCCCTCGGAGCCGGCGATGTTACGATGTCGGAGATGGGTAGCGCTGATGGTAGATGTATCTGGCTCAAAGAAATTACTAGGCTTACTTCCGAGCTAGGCTTACTTCCGCAGGAAAGAAGTCTTTGGTTCCTGTTTGTGTCTTTGGTTCGTCTTCTTCTCCGTCTTCTGTTTCTTATTTTTTGCTTTTCCAAGGTGCCATTCTGGTACACTATTTTGGAGCCACAGCTATTGATTCATATGCATATATAATGTACGTTATGCATATATATATATATTGTTTGTATGTATTTGGTTGTTTGTGTGTGTGTGTGTTGTTGACATGTGTTTATTGATTTTGTTAGTTCGTCAATCCGCGTTTGAACGTGCTCAGTCAATAATATAGATGTGCTTAATCATGCGTAGCAAGTTGGCATATTCAGCTGCTTGTATCTGCAAACGATTAGATTCACTCTGCATACAGGCAGGCCGAATCCACAAACTTAGCCAATCACTTGCCCCTGGACTGGAGGTACTGACAACCAGTGGCCTTTTTGCCGGTTTGCCCCATTGGGTTTCCTTCATTTGTGCTTTTCAAGCAGCAATAATCTATCTTGTTGCAGAGGTTCCCTCTTTCTACCAGGGACGCCGCGTGACGAGCTGGCCGAGCGTCTCCATGGCTGAATCACTGAAGCGCCATCAACGGGAAGCATCGCTTGAAAGGAAGATAACAACTTTCCGAGCGCCCCAAATGTCCCACTGTTTACCAAACTCCTAGTAGTGCAACACCACCAGAAGGGGCTGCTGGGATGATTGGCCGTCTCGGGGCGCCCTTTGGGGAGCGGCTCTTTGAAGTTTGATGGATTGACATCACTGGTTGTTCTCCTTGAAGATTCCCGCAAGTTAGCTGATCTGCAAAAGGGTCGGTCACTTTTATGTTGGCAAACCCTCTGCACACAGAAATCGCTAAGTTTTAAAGGGGAGGTGTCCGGAAGAAGCAAATACTGTGACATGCCATGAGGCACAGACCTCCTTTTGACAAGGGCCAGGCTTGGACCCACCTATGACTTTGGTGTTAGCTGCGTACAAGTGGGCAAAATTTCAATGAGCTCAGTCTGAGCTCACCAGGGATTTCAAAGAGCACACCCATGATGAAGGTCCTTTGCCGGGGGGGAGTCCCTTATTTCCAGTCTGGGAATTCCAGAACGTTGCACAAGGGCTCAACAAGGCAGTGCAGCAAGCATATGGCACCTATAACAGACACAGGCACACACGCACATATATGCACACATATATAGATATATAGTCCATATAAATATATATATATACAGATACATAGTCACTTTATTATGGTATGGATCAGGAGCACCCACCTGTAGTTATCAATCCCATGGGCTTGTGCGCATCGATTGGGTCCATTGTGGGAATGGTCCCCCAAGAAGCGGCATTGGTTTGCGTTGGATTGGCATGCCGACCTGGTCCCGAAAAGGGGTGGCACAAGGACCAGCCTGTACAATTGCGCAGGTATGTGTTTACATCAACGAGCAAACAAACAAGCAACCAAACAAGCACAACACATAGAACACACACACAAACACATAAACAAACAAACAATCAAATAGACAAACAAAGAAACGAGCAAGCAAGCAAACAATCAAACAAGCAAGCAATCAAGCAAGCAAGCAACCAGACAAGCAAACACGCACACACAAACCAACACAAAAAAGAGAAACATAACTTAAAGTAACACAATTAAACACACAAACAATTGAACATGTAAGCAAGCAAACAAGCAGGCAAACAAGCAATCAAGCAAGCAAACAAACAAAGGAACAAAACACAAGCAAAGGAACACGCAAACAAACAATCAATTACAAAGAAGAAACAGTCAAAACAAACAAAACAAACAAGCAAACAACCAAGCAAACAAGCAACTAACCAGTAGAAACCCCCGTTGGTGATTTCTGGGGCGGGGCCGTAAGGAAAGAGGAGTGGAAAGTGGACACGCTCTGCGACCTCTACGAGACCTTGACGATCACCCAAGCCATCATTTACTGCAACACCCGGCGCAAGGCTGGGCTTTAGAAGCCATGGCGGTAAGCGATGGATTTGGAGTTGGATTTGAACCCTTGTTCCTGGACTCCACCCTTTCAGGTCACTTTCAATTGCTTTGAGGCTTTGAGGGCCCCACCTTGGGTGACTCTCAGCTGGAACCCGTGGTTCTTGTAGAGGGTGAATGGGAAGTGGGAAACCACCCCCCCGAACACTCCAAAGCGCCAATCTAATTTACCCATTGGAATGTTGATTTGCTGCAGATTTGCAGGTTTGCTGAAGGGAGCCAGGGAAAGGTCGTGAGCCTTAATGACGCAGTCGGGAATTATGAGCACTTTCTTATCGCCAGCTTCCCACCAAGTATTTCTAGCGCAGTGCTTGTGCTGGTTGAACGACCCCCGCTGGCCCCGGAACTAGAGTATTGGGGGCTTGACTGGGGGATAGTGAAACAATATGGAAAATGCAAGGCAAATGCAGTTTTTGTCCACTACCCCCAAACCAGCAGATCACGCGCTAAACTGCATTGCTCCTTTGGGATCCTTGTCTGTGCCAAGAGAGCAAAGCGTTGATGTTCACAAGCTTCAACCTAAACAGCAGATCGCAGCGCAGCCGGATAAACATGTGCCGCGGCCCTGGAATCCAGTTTCTGTTATACAACCCTTGCATAACCTTTCAAACATCATTTGACTTCTGGGGGTAGCCGCCTGAGTCTTAAACAAACCAGCCAGTGCCAAAAGGACACGCCTGTTTGCCAGGTGGACTTTCTTCAGGATCAGTTGGTGAAGCGGGACTTTACAGTGTCCTGTATGCATGCCGATCTTGACCAGAAGGAGCGTGATCTGGTCATGCGTGACTTGGACGCAAGCTGATTGTTGGTTCGTTCATCCAAATTTACTTCAGCTCTGTCATGCAAATCGGTCATACCTACTGAGCCAGCACATGCTGCGGTGGTTGTTCATACCTGAGCGCAGTAGTGACTGAATCCCTCCAACCATTTGATATCCGTGAAGCGATGAGCAATGGCTTGCTTGTTGGTTCAAATGTGTATCTCTTTGCTGTATCATCCGAACCTGCCATAATCAACCAACACCACGTCGTTGCGTGTTTGATCATCCAGATGCCCCTTCAGATCTCTTTCTGTTTTCTGGGTTCCCCACAAAAAATGATCAACAACCCAATGTGCTCATGGCCCATGAGTCTGAGTTTCCCCAATGCCAAGGGAAAGCCAAAAGGAAGGACAACTTCAAAAACCACACACTCATCCAGACCTACTATGCAAACCCCCCACAAAAGTTACATAGTTCCCTTTTCTACCGGGGTGTGTGGGGTGGAACTTTTCGCAGGTCGAAGTGGGGTCTGAGGTGAGTTCCGTTCGGGCTCCTCCCGAATTCTGATCTCTACCGACCTGCTGGCGCGCGGCATCGATGTGCAGCAGGCCCTCGGGACGGCAGTCACTTGGGGCCTCGGGTCGAGAACACGTGCCTATGGCTTGTACAGGATCCCTGGTTTCTATGACTTACATTTGCGGTTTAGAAGTTGTTTTTTGTTTTTTCTTGGTTCCAGTTTAGAGGGGTCTGTGTTCATTTGTTAATCTGGGTGGGCTCCTTCCTTTTTTCCTCTGTCGGCGTTACAGGGCGCCTATGCCACCAAAAAATGGGGGTGGGCATGAATCTCCACCGCGATGTCCACCAAACTGTTTCTGGGGGGCACAGACAATGATTTCTGATTCCGGACCCGAAGACATAGCATAGTTTCGCACCCCAGATGAGCTGTGCAGACAGATAGGCGTTCTTTTCCGACCTTTTCCATGACTCGCAGGCCACGTTGACCCCGGCCCCGAACTTTCCAAACCAAACCGCCAATTGGAGGGAAGCTGATTCGCAGGCAAGCAGGGAGGCAGGCAAGCAAGCAAGCAATCAAGTATGCGGGCAGTTGGGATGCATGGGGGGCCATCTAATCCCGTAAAACAGGCTTGCTTGCTCTGTAAGAAGGTACCACTGCACCACTGGAACGGATTAAGCAGAAGGGTTTCCTAATCCAAAGTGAACTAATACAAGCCTGTTCGTATTATCACTTTCTGTAAACTGCAGGCATGCACTGACAGCCAACATCATGCCGTAACGCAGCGTTTGCCCGATGAGAAAAAAAGGATCCCCTTTGCACAGGAGGCAGACTATTCCTGGGTTTACATTGCTTACACAAACTTGTCAAGAGATTCTTGGACCCTGAGCTCTGAAGATCAAGTTCCAAGTCTTTACATGCGTCAGTACTCTGAAGTGCCCAAGCTTTGGGAAACACAAAGCTAGAGATGGCTTCCTTTGTCAGGTCTCCTTGGTCATCAACTACGACCTCCCGGCAGCTTGGAATAATGTTGACCCCAGATAAGTCAACCTGGCGGATCCGCGGGAGTGGATCCGGAATTTCTGTTGAAAGGGGCACGCCGTAATCATCAACCAGAAGCTTCGTTTGGGTGTCCCTCAAATCCCAGCAACACGTCAGGGCGTTCCTTCAGGCAGTGGTTCATGAGTACCCCGGGTGTACCATCTCCCTTGAAAACCTATGCTGTTTCTCGACAGCCCTATTATGATACTGTAAAAGAGCAGGTCATTCTCACCTGGGTTCTTTTTTAATCACTTGTGTTTTTTAGATGTCACAATTGTCTGCTCGTGCGATGGAGCAGAGTCGCACACAAAAACCGTGAGGTGGTCACCTGGCCAGATGTTTCCAGAAAAAACACCCTTACAAGCATGTCAAAAAGTGCACGTAAAACATGGCCATGATGTCGACCAAGAGTATAAGTTATTTAAGCCTAGGCCCTGAACGGCTCAGCTCGCTGACGAATTCATGTTCCGGTGGCTTTCTTGTTCTGAGCTGCCCTGCGGAGGTTTGGGCCCAGTTCTACTTTAATATCACCTTCATCAGGCCCCCCCCCAATCATTTGCCTTTCGTATTGGATTATATCTCATCGGTGTTTTCAACACGGTTGAGTTTGTTTGTCTTTGTCCAACTAGAGACCCCCCTCGCAGAATTTCGCCCAAGAATTCCATGACTTTGCCGCGATGTCGCGGGAGTTCGACTTGGACCTCGTCTCGCGGAACCCCTGTCTCCTTGCAAAATGATTGCGCGGAGGTTTGCAGAACTGCTCGCGGCAGTTCTTCGCGGAACCCCTTCCGGAACTGTTTGCGGAACCCTGGTTTTGAAGGTGAATTTTGCAGACAGGGGTTCCAGGCAGCAACCCGCTGTCCAAAATCATGTCATTGGTGGACTTTCTCACTTGCCGACCTGCTCAGGAAATGATCCTGCTGCACCTGAGTGTTTGCTCTTTGTGTTGCTGTTACTGGATGCACAAATGCAAGTGTGTAGTGTGCGGACAACCCCTTGTTTTGAACACGTTTGAACAACTACCGCTTAAGCAGCCTTATTGTGGCTTCCCTTCAACATGGATCAGGGTCTGGTTGTTTAAGCATCTATTATTGCCCAGCCCTCGTGCAAGAGTGCGATTCTGAAACAGTGCTTGCAGGTTTATGAAAGGTCCACCTGAAGTATGGCTCAATTCTGGGTATGTGTAGGTCAAAGTAGCGCACTAGGAATGGTGGTGCCACTGGAAAAAAATCACCTTCAACCTCCCCCCCCCCCAAAAAAAAAGGAAAACAAAGAAAGAAACAAAACAATCGAAAACAAGTAGTCTAAAACACATCCATATAACCCTATGACCCTACGGCTCAACAAGCCCTATAGTAAGCCTGGCGGCTTGCCAGCGCCTCGGAATTGCAAAAAAAGGCCGCGCCTCAGGCAAACATGGAGAACTACCTCCACCGGATTGGTCGCAGCGGCCGATTTGGCCGAAAGGGCGTGGCCATCAATTTTGTGACCAACAACGACGTGAGGGTCATGCCGCTTGGCGTAGCGATGACTGCCCAAGACGATTCCACCCCGTTTGTTGTGCACGTGGGTTGCCAGAAAAGAAAAAGGGGGGACAAAAATAACAAAAAGCAAGCACCCTTCCAGGGTCCAGGGTTCATGAAAAAGGGAACCTGTGTCTACGTGAGGGGAAAACAAACCGCCCCTGCTTCCAGGGTCCTGGGTTACGCACAGGGTTCGTTTGGAACCTGTGACGCGAAGAAACCGCCGTGAATTCTGAAGGAAGGACATTGAGAAGTTCTACCACACCCAGATTGAGGAGATGCCGGCGGAGCCTACATCAGCATTTGAGTGCTCGTTGTTTTGCGTTTCGCTGGCGTCTAATTCTCATCCGTCAGGTTTGCTCCGAACCTTAAACTGACAAAGCCTTTTGGGAGGACCACTCTAATGGTGAATGCAAGGTTAGGACGTTTTTTGGCCAATCCAGTCAGGAAGTGAGTAGTGTTCTTTTCGTTTCTCCCTGGTCTGGGGTGGACATGTCTACCCTTCAGGTCTTTGGAGCAACCCGGTCTTTCCGTTTCAGAAATCAGAATGAGTCAGGGCTCAACCAAGTTCACCGGTGATTAGGCGCGCCACTCGCGGGTCTTGTACGTTCGCACTTTTTAAAGATGGAATTGTTTGAGGGATTTCGACCCCTGGTGGTCTCCGTTTGTGGTGAGCCATTTTCCCTTTAATGGGACTAGATGAATGCAATTGGGCCCATCTCCCACGCCAACCTTATCCTGACCGCAGCGGCGACGGCTTGCTTTCTTGGGTGAGTTTGTGATTTGCTCATAGCAATTGTTAAATACCCCTACTAGGTTGTATGGAACCTCCACCCCCCTCCGTTCCCCTCTTTAAGGTTGGGATGTTGGTGCACATCTTACCCCTTCCCTTACTTACGCACTGTCCTGGTTAAATCTCTTTGGAATACCACTCGCACTCCACTGGCAGAAAGTGAGCCTGGAGATTTCAGTGGCTGCGGGTCGAAGTGATGGAGTTTGTCTACAGCTTGACGAAGGGGGCGAGGCTTCATTTTTTGCACTGGCTGGAAGACGCCCTGATAGTGCCACAAACCTCCTTCGCAACATCGCATCACCCTTTGCCTGTCGGCTGCCCCCTTAAGTTGCTGAGATGGTGTTGGTTGTTCCACTTGGCCCAAGCCGAAGCGCCGACCTCTTGGCGGTTCGCTTGGCTGCGGCTCGTTGCAGCCCAACAGCTTGTGATCGTTCATGTTCCCCTGGCACGGGCATGATTGAAACAAAGCGCATATTTCTCTCTTGTTTGTTGGTTGCCAGATGTGACGGACTGGGCAATGCCGGCAATGCTGGCAATGTTTTCTAGTGGACTCACTTGGAGCTCCCTGAAAATCCTGTGAAGTCAGATTCTCACTCTCGTTCCTGGTAGAGGCCCCAAAAAGGGGACACCTGCTTCAGCGGCAAACAAAAAGGCTGAGTACATGTTGTAAGGGGTGAAGGGCCAGGGGCTCAACTTTTCTCGAAGTGGTTTGGATTGTTAATGTTGTTGTCTTTCTTTTTTGGGTCGGAAGCTTTTGCCGGGACAAATCCAACTGTCCTATGAAAGGGGGGATGTTCCCTCCAAAAGTGATGACCTCCAGGTTACCGGTTGTGTAGGCGCTGCTTGGGGACCTTTCTCTCAGGACATTGCCGACCTCATCTGAGTGCTGGGCTGCGGCCCATCGATGATCCGCGTGCTGCCATGTTCCCTCGGAGATGTTTGTCGGGATTCGGAGGCTTTTAACCAGGACATCCAGAGATAGAGAGGAATTCATGACGCCCAGAACTGCGAACTTGAACCTTTTCACCTTTAGAATGGCTCGTCGAGTGGTTTGGGACTTTCTGTGGGATAGCCCACTCGGTTAAGCTTTGAGCAATGGATCAGCAAGCCGCCAAGTAAACAAGTTGAGGATTGGCAAGCCAGGGTGCCCCACTTTGTTGAAATCGTATTCAAAGTTATTCCGGAACTGAGATTTGCCACCGGGGTGGCAGCCCGCGGATCGATATGAGCCGCGACCGGAGGAGCGACGGAGCGACCTGCGAAGCAATTTTGGGTGCCACGTGGCGGGGAGTTTCCTTTGTGGATGGGTTTGACCTTCAACGTCAGCAAGCCAAGCACCAGCATCTATGTTTTTTTTTTGCCACTAGGAAAATCAGAAAGGGAGCGTAGAGAACCGTCGACCAGTTTCCAGCCTGCTTTGGGCAGCGCCTTCGCACGAGACGCGCACCTTGCCTCGGGGTCGTTTGTGCGGTGCGGCATGTGAGCAGAGTCTAGCCGGGGAAAGATTGTTTTGGGGTCTCCAAAACCAAGCTTTTGAACTTGAACTCACCTGTTTACGAGATTTGGCCCCTTAGGGTTGTCTTCAAGTTTCCTTTCACCACCAAAAGGCACGGCTTTGTGCAGGTATGAGTTTGGCCAAGTATGCGTTTTGGCCTAAACTAATCGGTAGTTTCATTTTGATGTTTTCGTTCAACACCACCCACGCACGCAGATTCTGGGGTCCAGCCTCACCCACCCCAAGGGACATTTGAGTCGCGGTTTCCGCCCATTCGTTTTCCATTTGGAAGTCGATCAGGCGTCGATCAGCGTGGTAAGGTGTCAAAATGTCCCGTCCACTAACATGGAACGCCCCTTTTGAAGGAACATCGTCTTTTAGGACCCCTCACTCTGGTGCCATGTTAGTGGATAGGGGTATATTATATATTCAGGCACCCTTACTGGGCGTGTAGCAAATTCCAAACAGACACGGGCTGAGCTGACCCTGCGATTTGGTCCTGTTACTTGCCAACTTTGTTGAAATAATGGACAGCAATACTGTGGATGGACGGAATCCTGCACTAGGAAACCCGGGAATGCTGATTCCGCTGTCAATGTCAACGAACAATGGTTTCGCATGGTTTCAAGTTGGTGCAGAGATTCCGTCCATCCACAGTAGGTCATGCAACGATGGATGGGCGCCTGGGAACACCCATCGAGTTTGGTTCATTCAGGTGGCAAGCAACAAGTTCGCTCCGTTTTTGGCCAACCCACTCAGGAACTGAGTGTTTGTTTTTTGTGCCAAGGACAAAGACACATGTCATGGGACCCTTCTTGGGGCGGGCCTAATCCTGTCCATTCGGGCGAAAGCCACCTTTTTGTGCGCTCGCCTATTTGTTTCTGCCTTTCGTTGGTTCGTGCCCGACTCGGTGATGTCCAACGCAGTGTGCTGGTATTTGTTTTCATTTGTCTGAAACACTGAATCGCTTACACGCCAGATGCTCGAGGGTTGACAACGCACCCGGCGGTTGCTTCTCTTCCTCCAAGGAACAAAAGCTGACTTGCTCCCTTAAGCAGATCAACTCTGGTAGGTAGCTGGCTCAGAGGCTTATCCTTTGACAGCAGCCTAAATGGCCCTGCTCACTTGCCGCGTACCTGCAGCCGTTTGGGTAGCGATATCACCGGTTCAGAAGTACAACACGCGAAGCCCATGAGAGTTCACGTGGGGATCCCTCGCTTCCGCTTCGTGGAGTTATTGCATTTGACATATTTGCTGAATTGTCTGGGGGTCTTTTGAACAGAGGTGCTCGGAGCCAAGGGGTTGTGAAGTGGGTTGCTGGTTGTGTTCCCTTGCTTGTCTATGTTCCATCGGTTTGCCGTGGTTTGTTGAAGTGACCTTCTTTACCGGTGACATCAGAGCGAGCGAAGGAGTTTGTTCTAAAGAACCGAGCAGCTACTTGCGCGCAAAGGCTTGGACAAAATTTGGCCGGGTTTGCCACTGAGGTTGTCGAACTCAAGCGGCAGCTACTTGATTTGGCCCAGCTTTTTTTTTCAAAAACGGACAAGCAACCGAGCCTAAGATGTTGCCGTCTCCCGGGTGTCAAAGGTGTGAACCCCCAGGATTCTCGTTGGGCTGACGGAACTGAGCTGTTGACTTGTAGTTAAATAGTTGTTCTTGTTTTTACGACCACTTGCCAGCAACAATCGCCTTTGTTCGGGGTCTCCAAGGCCAACAACGTAAATCAATCCAACAGGATAATTTCAGATCTTGACATTTTGTAGTACGGCCCGTCCATCCCTTTTTTCCCACTCAGGCAAAATTGTCTACAGGCGGACATATCAACAAAGAAGGTAGCCCCAAACCGCAGCCGCACATATGTAGAAACATGCTCGCGGAAGGTGCCCTTCACACCGCGGAAGCCTTGCCGAAGGTTTCGCGAAAGGGGCTCATACATTCAACCAAATTAAAGGGAATGAATGCCACCACTCACTTAGTTTTCCTGCGGCTCGGTACCTTGGCAAACCTGACCGAATCCGGCGACAGGGGATTGAAACTGTGTAGCCCAGGCTTCACTCACGCCGCCATGCCTTCCGAAATTCAAGGACAAATATCATGCACCTAGGAGGATGGTGCACCCCCAGTTGTGCCCTAACTCACTGATTAAAACATCAGGGGCGATATGCCTGGCCCACAAATAAAACGACCACAGGTAGCTCTTCGCGTTAGTAAAAAGTTTTCTTTTGATAACTGTCCCTCATGATTGGTCATCCGACGCAATGGACTTGTTGATCAACCCCCATATCATCCCTTGCTTGGCGTGATGAACCCGCTCAATAGGGACACCACTTTGTTCACAACAGACAAGTACACATCTACCTGTGCAAAAAACTATGTATACGTAGTGCTTGCTTTTGATGAAGTTGACGCTGGTTCAGAAGCAAGATTGAACCCTGGCCTTCGATTGAGATGAGAGCTGGAAAAGCATGGCACCAAGCTCGACCAAAACTCAATCGAAGCCTTAGACCGCTGGGAACTGGAATACCTTTAGCGCATGCTTTAGGGTTACTGAACATTATGGACCAGAATCGAAAGCAGCTTTTGTTTGGCTGGGGGAAAAGCCGAGGCAGGGTGCATGACAAGAGTCCTTCGAAGCGAAACGCAGCCTTCACGTCGTTCCCCGGGCGTTCTTGCCGGCACGCTTTTTTCGACGCTCGGCCCGCAGAGGGGCCGGCGGCTGCGAGCGAGCAACGCGGAGCTGTCCGCGAGCCGGACAAGCCTGGGCTTTTTGCAAATTTGGAAGGGCACCTGGGATGGACCACGGGATACCACACGGGATACCACGGGGGCGGTTGCATGAAGGAACCCAAAAGAGAGTGGTTGATTTGCCGAGAACCAGCTCACCGGTTCGGAGTGAAACGTGCTCATGATGTGGTGTTTGGAGATATTCTTCGAGGAATGTCTGGAACTTGCCGACATATGGATGGGACAACCCCCCAGAACGAACTGTTTCTCCTGGGATCGTATTCAAATAAGCCACCAAGCCTCAAGAATGGCTTTTAGTTGGTAACTCTTGCGGAATCCTGCGACAGCAAAACTAGATTTGATTATTTGAGTTCGGCTTGGAAGCTGGAATTCTACTTATAAGGGGTATATACTCCGCCTGAGCAGCTTTTGTTATATCTAAGCCAGAACCCGCACCTTTAAAGGGCGTTGTCCTTTTGGTTTCCCTTTAAGCCACCCCTATCTTAGCTCTTAAAAAACACAACTTTTCAACTTTCTGGGAAACATGGGCTATATGTCTGTAAAAGATTAACTTCCCCAGGGCTTGGAGTTGTAAGGGGTAAGCTATCGATTCTAGGCAGTGAGACTTCGCTTTCCAGGTGCCAAGCAGTAAGATCGCCGGACAGGTATTGACATGTACAGACCGAGTTGGGATCAAGGCCGATCACCAACACCGGCGGAGAGTTTTTCGTTCGTTGGAAGAAGGGAGGGTAAGATGAGGGGCTAGATGACTTTGAGGCAAACCAAGTTTGAGGGAATACCGCGGGTTCGCATATTTTGAGGCAACCCTGCTGTGCCGGATGTGTCCTCTTCGTTCACCCTTCCAAAAACACGGACATGGGACTCGCTAAGTTTCTTCGCGGGAACTCCCCAAATGTCCCTGCCCTTTTGAGTACATCAGTTTCCTAGGATTAGGCGTCAATTAGTTAATGTTGACCCCATATTAATCAACCAGCCAGTTTAGTAATAGGATAGGGGGTGGCTTTTGGCTCTCCAAAAGGCGTCTGATTCCAACCACTAAACCCAGAAATGGACACCCCTAAATTTCAATCACTGGGGTTGATGAACATGGGGTCCACATTATATAGTAAGATGGATGAAGGTCCATCACTTAGGGATTCCTTCATGCTCCAAACATTTCGATCACAACGCCCGGAGAGGCAGCCAACATGACTGAAGAGGCTGTGGACTCAATCCCTGGTGGGAGTTTTGGCTGGAGCTTACAGACCACTTATTCAAGGGGAATTTACCTTGAAAGCGCATATGGATTGGCAGTTGCACTCTTCTTCCAGCGTTGTATTCGATAGGCCTTCCGCCTTTGGACCGGCCATCGATGAAAGCCATCCGAACTTCCGGATGAGAGCTGGGTGGGCAAAACCCCTTTTTTTGCGCTCGATTTATCCAAAGGAAGCCACCAAAGAAAGACCGTTGCTTTGCTTGGGTTCCCCGAAAGAAAACCACTATGAACGCAAGTTGATTAACGTATTTCCGGCTGAAACCACAAGAAGATGCACATTGTCATTTGTGCATTTACCACCCGGAGAGGCAGTGCACCAGGTCAGTCGGTTCATAGCCGTTTTGATTTGCCGGCTCGAGTTGCTTCTAGTCCCGGCTCCTTTCATACAGGGCTTGCGGACGCTGTCCATAGCATCCTGAAAAACGTGGCTTCGATTGGCCAAACTCGCCTCCATGTCGTGTTTTAGTTCCCAGAAAGACCAAAAGGGTAGATGGCCTAGCTTTCCAGACCCTCGATTCAGCACCTTTCACGGGGGAGCAATTGAACTTGACAGTTTTCCCCCCAAAAAAATGAGGGAGACTGAAGACTCCAGAGAAGCAACAAGACCGGGAGGAAGCGCGAGCCAGCACAAGGGCTGGGCGAGCCTTTGAGATCGGTGGCCTGCGCATTGGAGAATTCTGGGCAGGCATCTCAGTTGTGTATTTGGCAAGTTCCGACTCGAGCTTACCTTTAGTTTCTCATAGAAATGGACATGTGAACCTTTTATTTCCGGGCCAGCTTCATAAAAATGCCCTACCAGCCCCCCCAAACATACCTCCAGTCTTTGCTTATGGGGTCACCAAAGGAAGGGTGTGATTGTGGCAATCACATTGGCCAACTTGTCCTGGGCAATGCGCAGGCCGAGCGTGCGTGCAGGCGTTTTGGCCACTTTCCTGGATCCAACTCGGTGCTCGTGTTTTCCAACTTGCCCTTAGCACGAACGAAGAATTAATAAGTCAGGTAACCCCTAGTGGGTTAGATGGATGGTTCGCCACCGGGCTGTTTACCCTGGAGAGGGAAGCTGATCGACGTCACTTTCCCGGGACTTGAAACCTACTGGTCCATTGTTAAAGTTGAAGAGACCTTTTGTTCCCGTTTTGGTCCGTTTAGAGGTCCCAAAAGGCGCACCTTTTATTCCAACCTCTGGGCAAGTGGAATTGTTCAGTTCCAAAATTCCCCAGAACTTGTGCTGAATCGGATGCGATGGATTTGGGCAAATAATTTCACGAGCGCAATCAGGGAGAAAGCGACAAATGAAGATTGAAGGTCCTTTGGGGATCCCCGAAAAGTCTGATTTGGGAATAGCAGTAGCTAGCTGGTGGTTAGAGAGCAAAGAAGGAGCTTGGGGTAGAAGCTAAGGAGCTACCGGGAGGCATGCTTATGAAGGCACGGTTTTACCTGCCCCCGTTTAGGGGCATTGAATGCTAACCCCAAATTAAGCCTGGTGAATCATTTGAGGGGGGATCCGGATCCCCTCTACACTGGGGGGGGGGTTGCGTGATTGAAGTCAGGGATTCTTTTTCATCCTTTCAAAAGGTAGGGCATAGCCCCTCCCCTACCATACAGTTCTTACTCCCTCAGTTCCTCAACTTGGAACCAGATTGAAAGGAGCATCTCAGGCAAACCCGCCAATTATCAATTTGGGGGTTCCCTACAAAAAGACACACCCAATACGGCAAAGAAACACTTTGCACTTGCTTTGGCCGATTCACTCAGAAGTGAGTAATGCTTGCACTCACCAAGAGATAGAGGAACGAACAGCCATGAGAACCTGGTCATTTGGAGGACACCGGGCTCCGAGCTCACAATCCAGGCTTCAAGTTGAGGGTTGCTCGCCAGGGTCGCTTGGTATTCAGGATTCGACGGGCCGGTACCCAAGGAACCCCAGTTCGATTCATTTCCGGACTCGGAGCATCCGAATGTGAGCAACCCTCTCGGCAGTCGAACCATCCGGCTGCTTCCAGTGTCCGCTCCAGGAGCTCTCTTGCATCATTCCAGGATTAGAAGCCAAGACTTAGGGCGTTTTGTGGTATGCCATGTTTTCCTTCTGTGTTCAATATCAACTTGGCAATCCGGAAGCCCATGCGAATGAGCGATGCCCCCAATGATTCCGAGGTTTCTATTTTAAGCATCACTTCTTGGGGCCAATTGGGTTGAAGCTATGGCTGAAACCAGCGGTGAGCGCTTGAGCTGAGGGAAGGTATATCAGCTTAGTGCTTCCCATCGGTACAGTGACTCGGTGATTGGTTGGAAAGCAGCTTTACAGCATGAACAACTCGGCCGTAACGCAGAAGCAGCATATGGGCTCGGTCGCGGATCCCCTGCAACTCATTTGGTCAGGGCTCTCCGGTTCCCTTCTTGCTTGGTGGCTCAGCCCCAAAAGGACTTTGTTTCTTATTTTTTTTTTGCGGGATCACCGGGCAACAGGGGCAAGGGAATCGCCCATGCACGCTGTTTTTTGCGGGTTCAAGGCCAACACAGTATGGAGGGATTGGACCGCTCCCACATTTTTCCCAATTGGGGATGGGAGGCGGTCGCACCATCGAGATGCATCTGGCCTCTTGTGGAAGATCGATTCTGGAGTGCAATTTGTTCTAACTGCTGCGGCCTGTCTACAAAAAGGCGCACATGCGGTTCGCGCCGTTCTTTTGGATACCCTACCTGTTCAAGGGAAGCCAACTGGAGGTCTCAAATTCAGTGGACCCGAACGGGTGGTTTCCTTTTAGTTTTTCTTTAAGCACCCACTTGAAAAGGGGTACCCTCAACTGGCGGTTGTTTTGGTTTAACACGTGGCTTGAAGCAGGAATATCCGTCGGAAGCTTTTTCAATCAGTGTGGTCTTAGTCTGGGAAGCACGGCGGGGGTTGGGGGGGGGAGGTTCGGGGAAGGGTGGAATCTTAGGGGGTCCATTGGCCCGTTCAATGGCTTCGAAATGGGAGGGAAGTCCTTCGGAGACGTACTGCCCAGCCGCCCTACTGCATTCCCGATTGACAATGCTCTTGCAGGAATCGCTTCAAAAAAGCACCTCCCAACATGGTTTGCTGTACAGGAAGCCTCCCCTTTCAAACACTAAGTATTCTTCCAAGAGGGTGTGTGTGAATTTGAGAGAGTGTTCTGGCTGAACTTCCTCCCAAATTCGCGGAAATCACCAAAGGGGTCCTTGAATATGCCGGGTCCCGTTTCCGTTTCACACGGCTTTCAGAGATCCCTTCTCTGAGTTCATCTGCAGCGCAGCGGAGTCATTGGCACCTGGGAACAGCTGTTTGATACCGACACTTGACTAAAGTTTCCAGTAGGCAAATCCTTTGGCCGGTTTTTTGCACCTGTGCCATGGTCAGCATTTGCAAATCCCTTAGTGCACATGGGCGAATTAGAGAGCCCCCGGATGGAGCATTGGCTACTGGAAGTTTTGACCAATCCTTGCATGGGGCGTTGTTGTTTTTTTCCTGAGGGCACCCTTCGGAAGGTTGGTTTGAAAGGGAATTCAACAGGAGAACCCACCATTCGCGCAGTTCCCCCTTTTGACACAGACACTGGCCGAACCCCTGCCCCCCCCCCCCCGGCCTCTAGAACTCCATAGGCGATGTTGATTTGAGGTCTTAGCGGTGACCACGCCCCACAAGCGCAACCGCGCAGCCGCCAAGATCCAGGTCGGGCCTAAAAGGTTGCGGCGCAACCCGCTGCCGTGTGTCTTTTGTTTAGGTCCCCCAAACGCAGACCCACGTATGACCCCCAGTGTGAACCTCTGATCCATGCGGGCGCTTTAGCGCTTTGTCAGTGGAGCACCTCAAGCACAACTCCCCCCCCCGCTCCCTCAATGGCCAACTGTCAAGGCCTGATCTGAGAGCCCAAAACCCTATCGGCAATTGAATTTGGTCCTACTACCTGGTACTACCTGGCCTCATGGGGGGGCTGACCGTTAAAGCCATGTCGGTGGAACCACAAGCTGCTCATCTGGCCTTGTTTCTCTGCTAATCCCGGATTGGGCTAATCCCTGCACTTGGGCGAAAGTAGCTGGTCCCAGTACCCAATTTGGGTTGAGTCCTTCCCTTTACTTGCGCGCATCCGATTGTTCCATCTAGGGCCTGGGTCCCTGATGTCTTCGGCCCAACGGAGAACTTGAGGGGTCTTGACCTGTGCGCATCTGCGCTGCGGCTCCAAATGTGGGAATGGCGTTCACCGTGGGCACATTCTTCAAATCGACATCCAAAGGAATGACACCAGGGTGACAGCCGGTTGGCAACTGACTGACTTGGGAGTTCAATTTATGCACCTGCAACAGCGATCATAGTTTCCTTTGTGCGCAGATCTTCATTAGATATCCGGGTGCTGCTCCGAATTCGGCCTAATCACAGCATTTGGCTGGCCACGGGCTAACGCGCCCAAGTGGAGTTGCTTCCTACAAGCTCAACATGAAACCCAAAGGGGTCCCCCAAAAGGAGTTCCTCTGCGAATGGTTTGGGTTCCATACCAGTTTTAAATGAGGTCAATCTAGGCTTGCACCTCGCATTGTTCGAAGCATTGCAACTCGTTTTTGCAACACCCAACGTTCGGCGCTTGCCTTTCCATTCGGTTTCAGGAGCTTTGGCATCATTTTAGATTTTGAGGTTCACTAATAGGGAGGTTGCGAAAGAAGGGCTGACATCCAGGCTGCAGTTGGGCGGGTTTAGATTGACTTTGCTCGGAGAAAATTTGTGTTGGGTGTGCTGCTGGTAGCGGTGCCTTTAGAGTTGCTTTAGCGATGTGGATATGTTTAGGATTGGATTTGCAGCGTTGCCCCAAACCACCAAAACTTGCCCACAACTCACACAACCACATTCCCAAAGCAACCTAAAAGACGCCACTAAACCAGCAGCACACCCAAGACAAATCAGCTCCAAGCCAACCCGAAATCCACCCCCTGGGCCAGGCGAGGCTTGTAATGCTGGGGATGTTGCCAGCCCTGCGAAAAGCCAGCCCCATAAGTGGAAAGAACAAGCCCTAGGCAAAAAATCACAACACCTCTACACCAATATGGACCAGCTGGAGCTAGCTGTAGGTGGACAGAGGACCCCACCCAAAACTGGTCCTCAAAAACGGAACGCTTGCGTCTATCGTTTCGCGGCAAACGCTCAGCATGGTTCTGGGAATTCGGGCTCCAGGCCTTGCTGTGATACCCAGGTAACCTCTCCTCATGTCAAAAATGTCTCGCAGTATCGCTGGGCTATTTGGCCATGATTTTTAGTAGGGAGCTCAAAATTGGTTGGTGGACAAATCCCTACCAATCATGTCCACCGAACGGTCCTCCATTCTCTCATTTGCCCAACGCCGGCCTTGTGATGTTGGTACATGTTAAGATGAGGTCCCAAAAGCTTAACATCTTATTTTTAGGTCCTGTGCCGACCACAACAACAAAGCCGGGTTCGAACTTCGGCAGGCTCACATCCGGGGCTTCTTGGCCCGGCGCCGGTATCGGCCCAGGGCCTAGCGGCCTGCGTGTTGCGGACATTGCTTAAGATGATGTTGTTTTCCTCCTTGTTGCTATCACTGTATCACTGTAAAGACGTTTGCTTTGGCTTCCAGGGGACTTAGGCAAATGGAGTCCGTTGCTCCAAACCCGTTCAAGATGGCCAACGCGATTAGCAACAGGGTCACATCTGAGACATCAATGTCCTTCAACAATAAACATGGAAGAACATGGAATACGAGTTCATGGAATAACATGGAGTAACACAACATGTCCTATAACATGGGTTAACATCTTTGACTTCTAGGTTTAGGGTTAAATATTGAGTCCAAGTAGCTTTGCATGACACCAGTGCCATGGGCTCTCTTGATTGAATGGATCTCCTAATTTAAATGACCTCCCTTTTGGTGGGCTGATGCTTAAAAGGTAAATATAGGGAGCCCTGATTACTTAAATATGTCGGATTTGGTACAGTAAGCTATCAATCTTGACCATCACCTACTGCTGTATACTGGGGGGTGACACGGGATACACAGTTTTGCCCACTAAACAAGGATTGCTCGCCAAAAGCATGTTGAATAGCTGTTGGTCAGTCTTTGCCATACGGATGGCTTTTTGTCAAACAAAGATGGCCCAGGTTCTTGTCGTTCCTCGCAGGTGCTTTGGCTTTTAGTGGTTATGTTTATGCCTTCCGGGTTGCGTATTGGGATTTGGTCTATGTCTCTCTGGACTTCCGGGAATCCGTCCCGGTTGCTGGCAAACCTTCGATGGCAAATTCTGGTTGGCCTGCCGCCATCCATTTTCAACCAGAAGCACACTGGCTGAACGTTTTTTTGGTTTTGTGTGTGTGTGTGTGTATTTTTGTTTGGTTGTGTTTTTTGGGTGTTTTTGTGGGGTGTTTTTCTTTTTCTGTTTTTTCCGGGTGTGTTTTTTGTTGTTGTTGTTTTTTTGGTTGTTTTGTTGGGTGTTGTTGTTTTTTTTTTTTTGGGGGGGGGGGGGTTGCAAGTGATGATGCTTACCATGAAGGGCGCAACCAAGGGAAGACCGTTGAACCAACATGTCCCGAGAGAAGGAAGCTCGGGGCCAAGTGCTATGCACGGCTTTTCGGGGAGCCCCTGACACAGCCTTTGAATCGGGGTAGAGTAAAAGCGATTCATTTTGCCTCTTCTGTCCATATCCGGAAGCTGCAGCTGTCTCAGGTCGGATTGGTTGTGTTGACATTCAGTTCCGCAAAACAAGGCAGAACAAATAGGAAACGGACAACGGGACCACCTGGCTGGGTTCTATGTCATGTTAATTTGCCGGGAGGGACTTGTGGCAAGCAGTGATAAGAGTCTTCCAAGACCCCCATTAGACTTCCATTGTTGGAAGGGGAATGATGAGTAATGTGAACTTCGGATACCCTACTAGCCACAGCGCCTGCAAACATAATTTAGGTTCAGATCCTTGCAATTTGGGAACCACTCCCGATGAGTGCCGTCTTCCGGATTGATCCAAAGCTATCATGCCCTCCAAGCATGTGAAGGCATTGTTCTTAACATGCTGTTGATACTTTGCGACATTGCAGTTGAGACATTGCTTAGGCCCATGCGCGATCACCGGCGCTTCCTGGTTCAGAACATCACCAGGTCGGAGCTAGTGTCGAAGCCTTCACCGTGATGGTTTGACTGAGCATCCCTAAGCACATTGGCGGTTTAAGCTTAGCTTGTTCCCTCTGGGCGCTCTTGCGCACAGCGTTCCCACATTGCAACGGGGGTGTCGAATGTTAGGGGACCCCCCAAAATGGTTGTCCTTTTGGTTTTCCTTGAACACCACCAAAAATCAAAACAGGGGTACCCTAAAAAGAAGACACACCCGACACAACGTATAACCTGCAGCTTCAAACGACTAGAAACAAGTAGGTGTTTTGGTCATTGTATTGCTTTTGCCTGTTTGGTATCTCATTCAGCTTGATGCTGCCCACTAAACCTGATGTTCGAATCTGCTGAAACTGTTAGACTCGACAGCCCTTCAAATCCTTCCCTCCATCAACACCATTCAATCCTAGCTGTGCGGGGGAGTGGTGCGCGAATCGGAGCAAGTTTAGTCAAAACATGCTTCGGGTGAGAAATGCTTTTTGTTTGACCACTGTTGGCCGCAAAACGAGCGCAAAAACCCGCAAAACGCCCGCAAAAGCGCGCAAACGAGCGCAAAACCAAAAAAGTGGGACAATTGGGGTTGTTTGCATGCACTGCCCGCTCAAGAGCATGCCCTGATTGGGCACCGATGTAGGGTCATGCTTGCAACGGGAAATGCAAGCACCGAGAAAGGAAACTATATTGATATGATGTCAGATCTTGTTGGCTCAAGTATCCTCCCAAACGGCCAGCAGCACCTTAGACGCCGGCCTTCGTACTAGTGTTCCAGCGGTTCGTACTGAAACGCCCAGTGTTCCTCCAATCGTACCCATTACCCAAAACGCCCAGAAATTTCTGGGTGTTTGAATCTCAGGAATCTGGTTTCCCAAGCTTGCCTCCAACCGCCGCTTAGATGGTATGGCTCAGCCAGCTACCACCCAGGGTGTCACTCGGTTCATTTGGGGTTGAAGTGGGGGTCACTATCTGTTAGTGTTTGGATTCAGCCGGGTTCTGTGTTCCTTTGTTGGTCAATTTCAAATTCAATCCTCAACGTGATGGGAAGTTGTGGGTTTTTTGGGTGCAACCGAATGTTCAATCCCTAACCTATATAGGGAAGGCAACCATTTTTGGTTTAAAAGTAGTGGCCCACAAACCAAGTGGTCGGACAATACCCTCCTTGGATGCAGTGCCCAGTGGTCAGAGCTGGCCTTTTAGCCTCCTAGGGGCTTCCCCCTTTTGGTATGTGCTACCGTCCGTTTAGAGGGTCCCTGCCCACCTCAAACATGGAATTCTTCCTTGTCCGAAGGCGACCCTGCAACCTTGTAGGAGTGAATAGTCATTCGCCCAGCGGTTCATTCCCTGCAATAAACCCGCAGGCTAAGCCCTGCAACCAGGAGCAAAGCAAGAGCAATCTAGTTGCTCTCTAGAATCAACTTGGTGGAAGCCAAAACAAAGTACAACCATGTGGGTCACGGACAGGATTGTTCGTTTGCAATTGGTTTGGAATGAGGCTGCGCACATGTTCCATAAATTGCAGTTGCACCTGATGTTTCTTTTGACATGCTCTTCAGGAGTCAAGTAACTTCCGGGGCTGTTAAAAACCATGGGGCTCATTTTGAAGCGTGGGCAGGCCGGGTCCCTTTGGTGCTTGGAATGTGCACCCCCGGCCGGCCGAGCCTAGATGAAGTTAGCAAGGTTTGCTAAGTCCATGAGTCCATGGACGTCCGACCTCTGTGGTTCCTCGTTCTCCATGACAAGGTCCAATCATCGCACCGCCTTGACTAAGGTGCTGTTGGTTTGCACACCCGTTTGGCCAGTGGCCACCTTCATCTCAAGACAACTTCCGTCCACGTGGGAGCGTGGCTGGGACACATTGAAGGTAGGCAAACCCGCTGTATCAAAGCCGTAATTTGTTCAAGTGGTAGGTTTACTCGGTAAACCAAGCTCAGGCCCAAACAGAAAGAACCCTTTCGTTGTGGTCTGAGTTTTCCCACTGGTGAATATGGAACTAGCAAAAGGGAAAGTGAGCCTAATTACCTTCTGAGGGTAGGCCACATGTGGCGAACTTCCCATACTGTGGATGGACGAAATCCATTTCGCACCACTTTGAAACCGATGGAAACCCAAAATTTGTTTGCTGGTATTTGCGGTTGGGAATCAATTCATAGGGTTTCTGAACGGCGGTGCCTAAGAGGATATCGCAGCCGTCCACAGTGGATGGACCAAACCCTACACCACCTAAGAAACCCTGGTTTCTGATGATCCCCCTGTAAATACCGACGCACAATGCCTTCAACCATGGCTTCAAGTGCCTAAGAAATGTGGCAGCCATCAATAGGTTTCCTCCAGCGAGTCACGTTTCGTCGCCAGGATCCAGCGTGCCGTCCGGAGGTTTCTGGTGGCTGTGCACGGCTCTAGGGAGCGGCTGCGTGTTGAATGTCACTGGGGAGAGAAGCGTGGTATGTCTCAAAACAGGGGGGGTCATCATGGACTTGAACCACTTTTTGGGTTTGGACCCCATTTTGGTGGCAAACCAACAGTTCGGACTTTTCTGCCCATCAACACGGGAAGTGAGCCTAAAAAGTGTGGGGTTTTTTGGGTTTCCCTTTTGATACCAACCAAGGGGGGGGTCAAGCATTTTGAGAAACTCGCACGGAATGTGGATCCCAAAATTTGGGATTTCCCTCTGGGTTTCCCTTTCAACTGACCTAGCCCATGTCGGAGTCACGAACCTGGCAGAAACAAAACACATCGGGGGGTGCAGCTGCCCAACTTTCGAGCAGCTCCCATGAACTTTCCGAATAGGACATGTCTGCACGAACCCTGAACAATTGGAGCCGGCGCGGCGAGAGGGAGAGAGACAGAGAGAAAGAGAGAGAGAGAGAGAGAGAGAACGAAGAATGTGCTGCAAGCCAGCTGCAAGCTTGTCATGTGTCAGTCTTTTGGGCTTGAGTTGTGGAGTCTGTCATTCGCTAGCCATGGGTGCCACGGACATGACCTTGGTGAAGGCGCCCAAGGAGGCCTACGAAGCCTTGGCAGAGAAGGGCCGCGACTCGTCGGCGAGCGGCGGTCGCGAGGTTTTCGGTGGGTCCGAAGGCTGTCGCGTCGTGGGAATTGTTTTTTAGAGAAAAGAACGCGGAAACCAGGTTCTGCAACTAGATGTGGTTGCTTCCTGAGTTCCTGGACTTGAATAGCGGTAAACACAAAGTTCAGACCTTTTCCGGCCAGTCCACTCAAGTGAGTGATTCTGCGATTGCTCCGGCATGAATTTGCCAGAGGTGGCAAGAAAATCATGGTGGTCCAAGGGAAAAACCCTGCTTCGAGGGAGAAACTTAACCTGCAAGGGTCAAATTCCAAGCCTCAGGTCGGCGTTCTCGTTTTGAACCCATCCCTTTCAAGCAGCGGGTCTAAGCTTTTTATCCGAACCTCGTGGTGGCTTGGGGATGTGAAATGCTCGGGACTCGTTGGCAGCCCTCGCGCATGGCATGTGAGGCATGGTCGTGGACGTAGGAAGTTAGGACATTTCTGTGGGGAATTCAATTAATCCTCTTTCAAGTCACGCACTCGTAAGGATGGGAATCCTGCATTGGCTTCACAGAAAGAGAAAGGGGCCCACTTCCCAGAACCATTCGACTTTGCTGGTGGGATAGGTATCTGGGAATGAACCCAGGGGTTCCCTTAATGCCAGTTGGATTGTTTACGAGGGCCATTCCATTCTCGCACCGATCGCAAGTTGAGGTCTGATGGTGCAAGAGCCGTCGCTGAAGTTCTTCGGCCAGTGCTTCATCTCCGGGTGTTACATTGGCTTTGGGGCGCAGCTGGCGGTGGTGATCTCTGCATCCATGCCCGGCATCACCGAGGAGGGCGTGATTTTGTTAGGATGTGGACCCCTCAAAGCGGGTTGTCATCTTACCTTAAACCTCCCTTCCCCTTCCCCCCCCCAAAAAAAAAACAAACAAGCACGGGCACCCTCAAAAAAAGACAGATCCAGGAGAATCCCGGGTTGAAGAAGCTGATCTTCGCCTATTTGTTCCCGGTGAACTTGGTTCTCATCACGCTCACGGGGGGCATCCTCTTCACTGGAGCTGCGGCCGCCTGTCCGGCTGCTTTCTTGGAGAAGAAGGCCTCCCTGCTTGGCGTTTTGCGTTGCTTGGCCTTGTCCTGGGTGGGCAATCTGCTAGGATCATTCTTCTTTGCCAGCTTCATCCTTTGGTGCGAGTTGCTGGACGAGAACACCCAACAAAGCTTCCTTGCAATCGCTGAGGGGAAGACCAGTAAAAGGTTTGATGTCACCTTTGCGAAGGGTATCGGCTGCAACTGGATGGTCAGCATGGCAGTGCTGCTGGCTGGGCAAGCTCAAGATATGTTTGGGAAGGTTGTGGCGATTTACCTTCCCATTTCCACCTTTGTCATGCTGGGATTTGAGCACACTCCAGCAAACTTCTACCTTCTTGGGATGACGGTCGAGGTGGGGGACATGTCTTTCTGGGACATCCTGCTCAAAAACTTGCTCCCCACCAGCCTGGGTAACCTCTTCGCTGGCGCCGTGGTTGTGGCTGGGGGCTACTCCTACTTCTTTGGCAACTTGGGGAGTTGTGGAAGTCAGCGATGCATCGAAGCCTTTGAGGCCAGCGATCCAGAAGCCCAGGATGACAACCCCAAGCGCGACATCTCTCGAATGAGTCGGCTGACTGCTTCCACCTATGCCCCCAGCAGCATCTCCCGCGTTTCCTTCGATTCCCTTGAGCCTGAGCGGGCCGCACCCTCCGCACCCAAATTTCTGCGTGAGGTCCCATGCGGTTTTGGCCAAGCGGACTGACTCCCCTGACTCCATTTTGGCCTGAATTTATTGCCTGCGCATAGTGCTTGCAAAACACCACTGCATTTCGGAAAGCCGTTCGGAAAAGTGGGATTTATGAGTGTGACAGGTTTTCTCGGGTTTTGCAAGCTTTCTCCAAGGCAAGTTGAACTACCCAATTTCAGCTGGCACCTGACCAGCTCCTGCTGCCCCTGACTCCAAATACCCACCTTTTTTTAGGGTATCATGTCGACCCTCTACAAAAAGGCACTTACCTTGAAAAAACTGGTTTTCCGAAGAATATCCTAGAAAAAGTGGGTATTTGGAGTAGGGGCTACGTGCAGATTTTGCCTTATTGAGCGCCTCACTTTTCTGACACAAAGCCTTGGGAAGGCGAGGGACTGCTTTCGCGTGCCAAGGCATGCCAGTGTCGCAAAGCGCGACACAGACACATCCAGACATGGGCTGCGGTTCTGGCGAAAAGGAAACGGCGAGGATCGGTTGTTCTGGGTGTTGGATCCATTTCTGGCAAGACTGGCTTTCCCAGCGTGCCTAGCAGTTGCAGCAACACTGCTTGGGGTTGCTTCTGGCAGCCTTCCACCTTCTTGACCCCCAACACTCAGACCGACCCAATCTGCAAACTAGCAGCTTATTCCGCTCGTCTCGGCTTGCTGTTTTTTGCCCCTCGCTCCCTGTGCAACATGGTCCTCCCAAACGCAGACGTTGTGCGTCATGATTGCCCCGAAACGAGCCCTACGCCCATGGCCCATGATCCCTTCAAAGAAGTCTCATTAATTAGCGTGCTCCTTTTCACGTGGAAAAGAGCAGTCTGCTTCACCTCCTCCGGTCATCTTGAACGAATTCTTAGGATTGCCGTATAGGGCAAGTGTGACTTCAACCTAGGTCACACGACCTACGGTCCACCCCCCACGTTAGGTGCATACACCCTGCCAAACTGGTAAATATGGTTAGCATGGTTAGCCATGCCCTCCCCATTCACAGGTGCTTCTCTTATAGTCGAACTGGGACGGGTGGTTTCTGCGAATAGGGAATGGTTCAGGTGCTTGGCTCAGGTCTATGGATCGGCTCGCTATCTCGCTTTACTTCCTGCTCGGTGGGACATCGCTAGTTTGGCTAAATGAGCTTCTAGGATCGCCTGGGTCTCTAGGAGGGGTGATTTTGACGGAAATGCACAGCAGGGAGCCCTGCAGAGGGCCAACAGGGCGTTTCAGCATGTAGATCAATTCCGGACCATCCAGGATATGCCAGGCGATCCTTCAGGACACTCACTGCAGAAAGGGTTTTGGGGCATGTTCTCCACCGGCGGTTTGCGCCATGGTCAGATCAAAGCTGTTGGTCGGAAGGTACAAGGATTAGAATGCGTCTGCCGGCCTCTCGAGCTCACCACGGTGCGGGCACTTTACTTGGGGGATCCTTGTTTCCAGGTTTGGCACTTCTTGCAAAAAATACGGAGGAATATATGGCTGCGAGTCAATTTATAAGGTCCGGAACAGGGTCCGGAACCCACATGCGATCCAGACCTCCGTTCCAGACCTTGCCTAGAAACATGATCCAGACCTTCCGTTCCAGACCTTGTTTATATATTTATGTCTAGTTTAGAGCGTTGATTCAGACGGTCAGGTGATTTGGTAGGTTATTGACTACCCCCTTGTTTGCCAAGTACTACGCGTTAAAGCTGGTGTTCGAGAGAAGCTTGAGGTGCTAACGATGGGTTTTGCTAGTCGAGCTTTGGTGGTTAGGGCTGCGTGGCTTGCAATCATTGGGACTTGGATGGAATTGGGCAGCGGTCCTGTTAACAGATGTGTTTTTGGAGCGGCCTGTCAATGTTAAGGGTCAACCCCGCCGCAATCTGTGCGATATGATACGGTAACCGTTCGATACCGCTCTCGGCCGTCACAATGTTGAAACGACCATATTTATATGCTGCTTCCACTCGCGTAACCGTTCCAGACCCCGTTCCAGACCCGTTCCAGACGTGTTCCAGACGCAGCGGAGCAATTTGCCACCAAGTCCACACGCGCACACACATGCCCCATGTAAGTAGCTGCGCTTCTTACGCGGCCCGCCGTGCGGCCCAAGAAGCCTTCAAGGAGGTGCCGTATCGTAAGGCCGCGCGCCCCTGGTCGCTTCATCCATCCATCTACCATTTATCCATCCATCTATGCTTGAGGACTCCCCCACATGTCTTCCCAGAGGTCCGGAACAACCAACCTTGCGTAACTGACTCGTTCCAGACGTCCGCGTCACCGCGGAACGTTCCACACCAGAATATTGACCCACCCATATTATGGAGGGCCCACGCCCTAGGTTTTGTTAAATCCAGGGGGCTGCGGGGGGATTTGGCCAGGAGCAACGCATGAAGCGGATTCATGCCTGCATCCGAATTCAGCCGGGATGCCCAAGCAGAGTGCTTTTGTCGGGCTTGTGGAGCAATTTATTCTTTCGAATTGTTTTGGGTGGGTTTCCCTCAATTAGTTAGGGCCGTAGCATCCTAGAAGCCACAGAATCAATTTAGGGCCACCCAAGCCAGAAGGTCCGGACAATTGCATCCCGGCCTCAATCCACTCGGGAAGACGGGGCCAGAAAAGCACAAACCACGGCGCTCCTTAAGCGGGGGTGAGGAGCGGGGCATCGCCAGACAGAGGCTCGCCATTTAGCCCCAGAAGATTCCGACAGTTTCCCGTCGAGCGGCGACATGTTACATACGTATACATGTTCTGTGTATGTATGCGTATTTGAGTGTGCATGTGTGTGTGTGTGTGCGCGCGCGCGCATGTGCGTGCATGTGTGTGTGTGTGTGCGCATGGGTGTGGGTGCGTGCGTGTGTGTGTGCGCGCGTGCGCGCGCGCGGGCGTGCGGGCGTTTGTGAGTGTGTTTGTTTGTGTTGGGTTGCGCTTTGGTGTGACCTTGTCCAACTTGTCCGTTGACAGGTATTGAACAAATGAGTATGCCTCGCCAATCGATCAGTATCTTCTGAGTCATGACCGCTACAGAGGGCCCCTTTTAACCTGTTTCCCCGGATTTCCGCTCCCAAGTAAAAGAATGGTTGACCCAACGCAGATGATGAACCTCCTAGGTAGCCAATAATTTTCTACATATTACCCCCCTATGATTTCATCGATAACACTCCCCGGGTTTTGGCCCGACAAAAACCAAAGTGAGGTCTCCTGGTTCCCGGCTCCGAACAGAATCCGCAACCGGGCCCAGCTGTCGGGTGTTTTGTGTCAATGTGCTGTTATTTTCCTATAAGGGAGCACATTGATATTTGAGGCTCTGGTATTCCCAGTTGCCCAGTGGGTTGCTTCCTTTTTTCTTCTTTCTTTGAGAAGGGTCCTCCTTAAAGTCAACCACCGAAAAAAATGCCCCTTCTTTTCCAATGGCCACTGGGCATCTGAGTATTTCACTTTTGGGTTGACTGAACATTCGGACAACAAACTAAAAATATTCGGCGCTGATCAATTCCAAGCAGCCCCACCTGCAACTATCTTGTACTGCCAGTTGCTTGTTGTGACACTCCATAGGCGTAGTGCCCGAAAGTCTATGGCGAATGTCCCTTCGAACGACTGCTGGGTCGTTCTGGGTGCTGTTTCAAAGGCCTCATATTTCCCTTTCGGAGTGTCACCCCGAAACGAGCCAAAAGCCGAATCAAAGCGGGCGAGGTGCTTCGGCCGGCGGATCGCTGCCCAAAGGGCTTGCCGGAGACCTCAGTAGAAGTGGGGCTGTGGGCTCCCACGTCTAAGCGAGTCGACCTTTTCGCTTTTCTTTTTTTCTCATTTTGGTCCAGTGCAGTCATGGCCCCAAAAGGTGATCACCTTTGATTTCTGGGTCCCCAAGAAAGTATGTCTTTTTTGAGGGTGCCCTTTGGTTTTCTTGTTTTTTCCGAGAAACCAAGAGGCCCATGGTTCTGAATGAATCCTTGCTGGACGAGACATCAGAAATCGGGGATGAATTTGTCGTCCCCCATCAGTTTCCATGAGAAGAATCAAGCAGGGGATTTGTATTGACACCTACTCCCAATACCCTGCAGTTTTTGTTTTCCTGTTTTGCGCAGGGCTTCTCGTTTTAGTGCCCCAAGGGTCCAAGACCAACCTGTCCGAGTCTTCCTTTTTATGGCGAGCTCAGCGATTCGTGACTCGGCAAAACGAGCGAAAGTCGTCATGCAGGCCCATTACTTGGGTGGTCATTTTTTTTTCCGGAGTTGGACTCAAGGGGTGCTTGAGGTTGGCATGGATGGGCATTAACCATTTTGGGATTTTCAAGAACCACGACAAGGATTCCTCTTTAAGGAGCCGTGATATGCCATCTATTTCTCTGCGATACCCTGGAGAACCCATTCCCCATCCACATGACGAGGCGACAGGGGTGGCACACTTCGGTACCACAGAAAGGGTTTGTTTTGGCTACAGTCATCTATTTGCTGGTGCTGTGTGCGTTTTTCTTTTAATTCCGTTTTCTTTTGAATACTTGTTGCTTTCCCTTGTTGGTTTTAAAGGGATTCTATCACTACTGGATGTATTTGTGTTTTTTTTTTCAGGGGGCTAAAGCAGACGGAAGGAATGACCCCACACTTTAAACCCACCCAAACCAAGACCTGCCGCCGCCTTCCCGTGCTTGTTCCCCCGCTTCGCTTGGACGCGCAGACGCGGAGAAGCTGGGCGCCAAAGCCAACTTCGTGAAGTTGAAAAGAGCCACGTCCCGAGCGCTCGGGTCATTCAGGGGCCAGGTCTATTCAGGTAGCTTCTTGGTTTGGATTTGGATTTGAACCCTCCTTGTGGATGAATGGGAAACTTATACCACACCACCAAACCACCGGGATCCAAACCACTAACCAAGATGAAGATGACCTAGTAGGTCCTTGCAGTGGCGCCGCCCTTTGTTTGTTCTTTCTTCCGAAGTTCAACTGGTGCCCTTTTTGGGTCACTGGAATGTGGGTGTCCCTTGCCAGCTGCTTGTCAGGGTCCCTTCAAGGAGACATTTGGGAACGGTGGACAGTAGGACAACAGTTTCCAGAAAGGGGATAAACGGGCTTTCTAGGGCCTTCGCCGCAAGCCTTTGCTGAGCCTTGACCTTTGTTGAGTGGAGGCCGGTTTGCCCGGTTTGCTCAAATAAATTTGAAGGCTTCAAACCCTGGTTGAAGTTGAGCCAGGAGGGCTCGGGAGGGACATGCAAGACCCTACACTGCAGAAGGCACTCAGAACCTTTCGGTCAAACCGCCGTCTAAGAAGTGTCTAAGACACTTTCATGGGGCGGGCTTAGGTTTTCCCTCTATGGACTCGGGGAAAATCGGACTTGGCAGCTCAAAGTGAACGCTTCTAAATCTGGTAAAACATATTGTTGGGAGACTTCCCTGAACCGTCTAGTCAGGCGTTTTCTGACGGACCCAGCTGGAGCACTAATTTTTGGGCCCTGGAAAGCGGCCTGTGCTTCCGTAAAGGGGCATACTTAGTAAGTGGGTAATAGCCATGGTTATAACTGACAAAATCCATGGTGATAAGTCGCCGTTCAGTGCGTTATAACCAGTACTAAACCACTTACCTGACGTACCGAATCGAGCGCTTAGGAAACTTGAGCCGGGCACGGGGCTTTTGGCTCCGGAAATGCTCCGATCCCGCAGGTCACAGTCCAGATCCAGCGCGGGCCGCGGAGTGAGGATCGATCCTGCCAAGTGAGCCACAAGCAAAACCCGGGGACTGATGAAGGTTAGTAAGGCCTTTAAGGGCCAGTCCCGGCCGGAAATGGTGGCGGATATCCGCCTTTCGAATTCTTGAAGCATGGTTCTGGGTGCACCATTTTTGTACCAGGGTTTCGAGTGTGACTCAAGTAAGTGGGTGTCGCGTGCAGCTTTTGTTTGGGTCTAAGGGGAAGCCGAAAGGACTCCACCCTGAGGGGTTGCCCCCTTAGACACACCCAACGTGGGTGATGTGGTTTCCCTTGTATAGTGGTTTTCCAGGTAGGAAAGAGGAGCCCGGTTTGCCATTGATTTTAAACCTCCAGAGCTTGGCGAAATCGTTTCTTTTGGCGGGCTCCCCCAATAAATCAACAGGATCATGTCCTTGTCCTGGCCACAGGTCTGGGTTGATATTGCCTTCCCCCCAATTGTTCACCCCCTAAGTCTACGGTCTAGGCCCCCTTCTATTTTGTTTGGTGGCTTCTCACTCGAGTGCAAGAAGGGAACTATGTTTCTATCTGTTGGGTCACGGTTTCGCTTTGAGCCTTGGCATTGAAGGCCGTTTTCGGAGCCACGCGGCTTTACCAGTTGTACAACCGTGAGCCATCAACCTCAATGCGGGCCTATTTGCTTCGATCTCCAAACCCTTTGCGGGGTCAACCAAATGAGGACGAGAGTCAAACACGATCATTTTCTGGCCTCTCTCAGGTCCTTTTGGGAAGCCCGAAACTCTTGTCTTGGTAGGTGCTTGTGAGGCAAGCCCTGTGCTTAAGAGTGCGGAAACAGGAGGTTTTGTGTCAAATGGCGAGCAAGTTTGGAGCGCCAGCATTTTCGACTTTGAGTCACCTGACCGCGGATGAACACATCCTGTTTAGAAAGGCCAAAGGGCCGGGCAAACCGGAGGATTTTGGTCAGCCTTCGGCTGTGAACCCTCCAAGACGGACCAGGATTTGTGGTATGGAGCCGCCACATTGCCGCTCCGGTGTCCGAAGGTGTTAGACAGGTTCTGATGAACGACCATGCCCACACCTGCCTGCTGAGCAAAACACATGGGGTGACTTCACCCTTGACTTTTTTCCCGGGAAGTCTGGACAACGGAACCAAGCTCCCATGGTCACATGCGTTGGTTAACGAACGGGAGGAATGGTTCCGACGAGGGGCACAACAGCTCTGGAAGAATGCGTAGTCTTGGTCCGTTCGAAAACTTTGAGTTCATTCCGGAAATCGGGTTGGGCTCATTGGACTGAGCAGGTGACTTGCGGACTGAGACCAGATCAGTTTGCCCGAAAGTGGTTTAGAGCAAGGCTCGCCTTCCCTTCTTGGTTGCTATTTGGTGGGATCTTTAGACTTTAACATTTTGGGAAGTCGACTGTTTTCCATTGAGCCCACAAGTCAAAAGCTTTTTCCTGATTCTAAAGATGCCGTTGGAAGCGGCCGATTTCAAAGTGACACCATGCACTCGAGACAGGCTCTTTGGGTGATCAAGGGTGATCATTCAAACACACAAAAAACAACTACTAGGTATATATATATACCAGCTTATCCTGAGTCTTGTGCGTCTTTGGCCAGAACTTGCGGTAGACATGTCCCCAGGTTTTTTTGGGCGCACCTGCCAACCCCCCAGTTGGACCCCACCTGAGGTGCCAGGTGCGTAGGTGGCTGGCCTGGCGCAGGGCGAGCGCCTCGGGGGCTTGCGTGGCCGCCGCCGGGGGTTGGCCCTGGCAGTTCCGAGCCATTCCCCTTGGCCTTCTTGGTTGGTTGGTTGGTTGGTTGGTGGGTTGGTTGGTTGGTTGGTTGGTTGGTTGGTGGGTTGGTTGGTTGGTTGGTTGGTTGGTTGGTTGGTGGGTTGGTGGGTTGGTGGGTTGGTTGGTTGGTTGGTTGGTTGGTTGGTTGGTTGGTTGGTTGGTTGGTTGGTTGGTTGGTGGGTTGGTGGGTTGGTGGGTTGGTGGGTTGGTGGGTTGGTGGGTTGGTGGGTTGGTGGGTTGGTGGGTTGGTGGGTTGGTTGGTTGGTTGGTTGGTTGGTTGGTTGGTTGGTTGGTTGGTTGGTTGGTTGGTTGGTTGGTTGGTGGGTGGGTGGGTGGGTGGGTGGGTTGGTGGGTTGGTGGGTTGGTGGGTTGGTTGGTTGGTTGGTTGGTTGGTTGGTGGGTTGGTGGGTTGGTGGGTTGGTGGGTTGGTGGGTTGGTGGGTTGGTGGGTTGGTGGGTTGGTGGGTTGGTGGGTTGGTGAGTTGGTTGGTTGGTTTGATCGGAGGTTCCGTGCCATTTCCCTTTAAGGGGAACCTGCGAAAGTTGCGATCGTTTCAAAAGAAAGCAACAGTCAAATGATAAAGTTTTCAGGAAAGTTCCCAGTGAACTAACACTGGGGTCGTTATTTTGAGTCTGTTTCTGGGGGTTATCAGGGTCAGATATTGGTTGGTGGTTTCCCTTTTACCTATCTGGGGATCATGGGAAACTAGTAGTGCCACTTGGTTTCCCCCTGGTTCGGAGCAGGTGCAGGCTGGAAGTTTGATGTTAAGGCTGCCGCCTGGGCTTGTTTTTGTTGGTTCTCACGGCACTGGGCAACTTGGACATGGTGAGAATCCCTATATTCAAGAGTTTCGGGGTATTTAGTATCTAGGGTTCCCCGTGCGAACGGTGTCCTTTGGTTTCCGGTTGCCAGGGGCCGAACTTGGTGCCGTCTTTGAAGCAACCCCGCTACATCTTGCCTGGCCGCGGGCTTTTCCATCTGCGTAGATGGCAATTTCGACGTTGCTTCACACGTGCCAGGGGCGGGGATACTTATTGAATAGGGCTTGTTTGAAAAGCAGGCGGGTGAAAAGGCCAAGGCAGTGTTGGGACTTGACTTCTGGCAAATGGTGGCAGGTTTATGTACTGGAGTGCAATGGAGCCTTGAGAACCGTTTGTTTCCAGTCGTTTTCCCGTTAAACCGACCCTTTTGGGTTTGACAAGCACCAAGCCTGGACGATGTTTGGCTAGCCCTTTACATGTTAAGGCTCACATGTCAACCATCTCAACATGGTATTAGCTGCTGGGGGCAACAGCTGAGGTGGAAACTCTGAGGCGTATGAACGTCTGGCCTTCGCTGGGTGGCTGGAACAAACCAACTCACTCCTGAAGTTGGACTTTAGACTTCTTGGGGCCGTTTTGGTGGCTTGGGGCTGCCGTGAGGCTAAAGGAGCTCGCTCGCCATACGCGACCCGCAAACGCAACACACAGCCTTCATTCCCCAAGAGGGTTCCAAAAATAAGAACCCATGTTTGGTGTTTGGCACTTCTTTGGCGTGAATCGGGGGAGTGACCTGTTCCTTCCATGTCTTTTGGAAAGATAAGTGCTTAACGGGTCAAACTGGGGTCAAGCAGGCCACAGAGCCCGATACCTCGGGAAACCGAGATGGGTTAATGTTTGCTTCAGTCAAGACTTGATTCCGTTCTGTTTGCAAGGTACTGATTACTTTGCATTAGGGTGTGGTACGAAATGCGGGATTCGGGTGTGGTACGAAATGCGGGATTTTGGTCATTCCGCAGACAAGGATCCCTGTTCAGATTTGTCAGACCATGTTCTTGTTGAACGCTCGGGCTGCATTTGTGCCTGGGCAACTCGATAAAACAGTTTCATGCGTAACCACTGCCAAGAGAAAGGAGTTGGAGCTAGAAATGGTCAACCTCAAAAAGATCAGCCCTTTTCCAAGGGACCTTCTGTGCTTCCTTGTGGGCGTGGTCTTTCTTCGAGGATACCGTTTTGAGTGGTTTCAAAGCTGCTGTTCAAAGGTAATCCTTCATCCGTACAGGACCGGTCCCCTTTGCAGTGGCTTCCCTTTTCGGATGGACAGTCGGATTGGCCAAGCCTTCATTTGAGCCCAGCAAAACCACGAGGCAAGCCGCTTTCCCCCGTTTCGAATCCGTGGCTGTCGGAAACCGGAGAGGTCCGCGACATCCGAAAGGTGTGTGGTGCTCAGTGCAAAACAGAGGGAGCCTTGCAAAGCTCCTGGGTCCCAACCACTGCTTTTTTGGACACTTGGGATTTTGGACATGGGAAAAATCAGACGGGGGGAGCCTGGAAGTGTTTTTTTTTGTTTTTTCCGGAATCCAATTTGCATGGCCTTTACCAGGCTATGTCAACTGAGCCGCAATAGCCTGGTCAAATGCAGGTAAGGGGAATCCGGTTCCTTGCCTGAAATAGGTGCGGAAATCAAGTGTTCGCTCTTCACCTTTGCCCAGACTTTCGACTGTTGCACCACGATTTGAGTCCGAGGGCTATTCGGCCAAACCTCCAGCCAACCTGTTATCCAAATGGGGGGAACGCAAGTGGTTAGCATTTCGGTTGCACAACCTTTTTGTCGAAATCGTGACAGCGACCCGTGTGGGTTAGCATTGCCTCCGGATTAAGAAACAAAGGGTCTTTCCGGGGCAATTGTGTGGAGTTTTGGTTGCAGGGCTGGCGCAGACCTCTCAGCAAATCCGGTTTCTCGGGCGGTGTTTTGTTGCAGGAATCTGCCTGAAAGCCAACCCCCCCCTCCCCAACCGTCAACCTTCTGGATTGGGTTGTGTGCCCACGTGAAGGATCGCTCAATCACTGAACACCTCCCCCCGGGTCGATTCCTTCTACCAGTTGTGCAAGGAACCGCTGCAGGTGGATACCTGGGAACCGATCTAGCGGCCAAGACTACTTGGGGACGAGGCTTCCTTGCAAAACCTTTCTCTCGCAGAAAACAACGAGCGACCCATGATCCAAAGGGTTCCAGTGGTACACACCAGCGCGCGCTACCTTGCGGCCTCCCAAAAAAGAAACTCCTCCTTTGTTCCAAACAAATGACCAGCGGCGGCTTGAGGAAATACACGCCCCCGGTGCGCATCTTGCAGAAATTTGCCAAGGCGAGCAAGGACGTTCGACCTTTCACAGGCTTTCTTTCCATAGCTCATTCACAGGTTCTCCTACATTTCCTACATTCTCCTGGTTTGCCACAAGGTAGATTTGTCGCGTAGCTTGTCCCATTTGTCAGTTTAAAACATCTTTGGGGCCACCCATCAGAGAGCTTCCTTGTTGCTTCCTTGTTGCCTTCCTTGTTCGAAATGCTGATGTTAGGGGCGAACTCATTGACGTGGTACGTGCTTCGTCACCTTAGGCCAACTGGATTGTTTGAAGTTTGCTTTTCGAGGGGCCTCAAAGTTTCCGGGGACCGCCAACATCCAACATGGCAACGGTTTCCTTGTGGTTCCCCTTAACTAGCCAAACTGGGGCCTCCCCAAAAAAATCCGACCCAAATGAAGATCTTCACCCTCGTGCAAGATTCAGGGGTTGCAGTTCGGGCCTCCATGATTTCCTTTTCCGTAAGGGAGCTCCATGCAATTTCACCTAGGATTTCGATAAGGTCACCCTGATTGCTCAAAGGGCGGTGTAGGATACCTGTTCAATCTGCAGACCACGTGTCTTTGCAAGCTTTATACTTCCAGGTTTTTGAACCCATTGCAAGTGGAAAGGTACGTGGGCCAAATAGTTGCAAATGATCGGCTCTTGTATTCTCAGGCTGTTGGGCAAGGAAGAAAAGCGAGGTTCTGCACAAACCGGAGGCCAAGCTTGGGATTGGCCAGAAAAAGGACCAGCTGAGTTCAAGGCACCACAATTTCCTTTCAGGGCATTGGGTGTAGGCATGTTCAACGCATTATAGTTTCTCAACTTACGATTTGAGTGGGGCTGGGGCTGGGATGTCAAGATTTACCCAACCTTGAGCACCTTCGCTAAATCCACCCCGGGATTTTTCGATGACCTGCAGCCTATTTTTCTCTGGCCTCATGTAAAAAAAGGTGCAGATTCGGATCGCCAGGGCTACCTGGGCCAGCTGCATCTCATGCAGCAGCTGCGGCAAGCTGAGCCGGTGCCACCGAAAGGGCGGGGCCGGTGCCGCGTCCTTTTCTTGGTGCGAGGCGAGAGATGCAGGGAGTGAGAAATGGCTGTGGGTTAAGATTAAACCATTCCAGGAAATGGACCACAGGTTTTAGTCATTGTTTCTATTTACCAGGGTGCCATTTTGGGTACCTATTTTTGACCCACAGAAAAATGGAAGGACCCCCCAAAATTTAAAGCATCCCAACTGGTGTCCTTTCAGGGGACCACATCCTAGGGGCATTCCCACATTCCCGCCTGAGCGCCAGCAAGTTTTGGGAAGCCTGGGAAGCCCGAGAACCTCAGCGGGGTGGTTTCCCAATACCCTGCAGCAACCAGGGGTTCAAGTCCCAAACCATCAATCGCAACCACCAACCAATGGCACACACACACAGACACAGCCACGCAGAAAAAGAGACATACATACGTACAGCACATGGCTGCACAGGCACACATTACACGCATTGCGCGCAGCCAAATGCACAGGCCAACGAACACAAGCACATTTACACAAACTCAGCTTCCTTCTAATTGGTGTAGTTGATGGGTTGCTTGGAGGTTGAGGGATGGTTTCCCCTTTGCCCTCAGGGAATGTTCGCACCGGTCGGTGCGGTCCCATCTCAGAGGGTCAACACCTTCCAAAGATGCCAGGACGAGAATTCTAGAGAACCTCAATCTTTTCAACATGGAATCAATCCCTGGACTCCTTTTCCAGCGCCTGGGTCGAATTGCAGGTTTAGATTGAGTTGAATCCCTTTCCAGAATTTGGAGGGTTGACCAAACAGGATCCAAGCCCATTCCCACTGCTTTCCCAGCACGTTGGCGGGTCCAAAGTCTGAACAAGGCTTCAAGTCGCTTTGTTTCCAGCTTTAGGGCCAATGCTTGGGGTTCAAGTAGTTCGGAATCCTTACTCACCACTTGGAGGATTGAAAGCGCGGATTCCTCCAGGCCCTCTGAAAGAAAAGCTTCAACCGGGCTTGGTCTCGGCCTTGAATCCTTTCTCTGCCCTTGGGTGACTCAATCCCTGCACCAAACTGAATTCAATCCCCTACCGCCCAATGTGGCAATCACTTGTGATGTTCAAAAGTGAAGCCTTTTCAACAGGACTGTAGTCTTTCAAAGCACTTTCAATATGTGTTGTGCAAAGATGGTTAGTTTTTCCAGGTCAGAGGTACCAAGAGCGTGTGGCGGAGGTACAGATTGTCTTTCACCTGAACTCCTCGAACAAGGCAACTGAGAGAGTGAAGCGACTGAGACTAGAGCATCGGGCTTGGGCAAAATGGGCAAAGTCAGTAACAACCAGACCAACCCCTAGGGAAGCAAAAGGCAGGATGTTTAAACAAGAGGTGTTTAAGCATGCTGAATCAGTATTGGCCCATCCCTAGAGATGAGATCCAAATCTCTGCTCGAAATTCAGCCCTTGAGTCACTCCACCGAGCGAGGGAATATCAGCTGAGCTGCGTCCCAAAACTGATGCTTACACTGGCATGCAGAAGAACTTGACATTTGAGAAGGCCGTGCGCAGGGGGTTAGCTTTTCGGCGTTCAGATGGTTTGAAGTGGGGGTGCGCTGGCGAGGGGGGTCAAGTCTGCCAGCTACCACCCGGGTGCCTCGTGGGCAAACTTGATAGAAGCCCTTTGTTGGCGATCCTCTTTCTCATGTTCGCCAAGGTGCAAACAACAAAATCATTTTTTGGACGGTCAACTAAGCAGGCCAGATAGGGACAACTGAGGCTGTTCAGTGGATAAACTTCTTGATTTCGGTTGGTGGCTTGACGGTGGTGGTGCTTCGTTTTGTTTATTCTTGGCTGGTTCTCCAGAGAATATTCAGCTTGCTTGCGAAGGGTGATTGTAGGGATTTCCAGGACACCACCCCTGCTTAAATGATCCTGGGAGAAAGCACAGCTCCCAGATGTGTGCGGGCTTGATGTTTTGTCTCATGAATCTACGAGCCTCAAACTGAGGCCTGGCGTTCGGTTCGTGTTTTCAAAGGCCAAAGGCCGGGGGGGTTCTCACCTCAAGACCTGTTTGCGCGGGGCGGTAACCGAACCAAGCGCCAGGGCAAGAAGATCGTGCCCTTCACCTGGAAGCTGGCAATGCTTCCGGTGGGCGAGGCCTCGCCCCCCGCGCGTGGATGCACGTGCACCCCCCTCACTCTCAGACACCCAGTGGGTTGCTTCCACTTTTTTCCGTTTAGGGGCGTGTCGTTCAACAAGGAGTGCCCTCTCTTTCCCATTGGCTTTTTGTGCTATAATTTGTTTGGGGTTTTTATTCAGGCAGACCTTGTGTTGAAGCCCAACATGAAGGGCTCGGTGCTTGATCATGTTGAGAAGCTTGCAGCCATGGCAAGTAGATCCCAAGCCGTGCCAGGTTGTTCTCCCCTTTGGGTTGCTCGGCTGCTTGGTTTTCATGTAGTCAATCACAGCGTTCTGAAGGGGACCCCGCAAACACCGAGCCTCACCAAACACACCTTGTTGAGAAAAACTGGAAATGGAGAAGGGTTTTTGGATGTGGGCAGGTGTGCTTGGGGGGGGGGGGGCGGAAAGATTTATGTAGCATCAGCCAATCACAAGAAAAGGCAGACCTCCCTCCCGTGGTTGCTTCCTTTTTTTCTTGTCTTGCTGGTCTCGCTAGCGAATGACGCAGGGAGTTGGGAATGCACATATAGGGATTCGCTTAAAGGAAACCAGAGGTGATGGTTCAGAGGGGTCATTCCCTCTTTCCCTGCTGAGAATCAGCAAATTGTTTTGGGAGTGGTTTCTCACCCATACTCTAAGCAGAACATACCAGAGGTCGGATGAACAGGTCGTGGGCTTGGCAAAGCAGAGTCCCTCTAAAAAGCTCGAGTTCCCCATATCTTTGCTGGAAATACCAGCTGACAAGAAACTTGTTCATCTTTGCAAACAGCCTGGTGGTGAAGCCTGGCAAAAGGGCAAACTTTCTGCGCATCCAAGGTTCAAATTCGTAATTTCGGAGCAAGGACCCGCAACAGCAGGAAGCACACATGGCTGAGTTCCGGGTCAAGTGCTTCCACATGTTGATTGCTACCTTTGGACCTCCGGTTTGGGGGGGAAACTGTTGGTTTTACTTTCACGGGCTCCCAACCCCACCCCAATGGCCAAATCCCCCTTGCCCTGCTTTCCTTCAACTTTATGGGGGGGGGAGTTGGATCCTTTGACACAAGAGTCCTGAAAAGTCATGGCCTGCTTGGGAGCCTGCCATCGGGCCGATAGCCATGCGAATCAGGAGGGGGAGATCGTGACTGCCGAGGCAAGGGAGGGAGCTGCCGGTCGAGGGCGGATGCAGATCTTTCAAAGTGGTGGCGCTTGAATTGGAAAGCCCCAGAACTTGTTTTGAGGATTCTTCAAGATGATCACAGGAACATGTTGGGAGTGCCGCTTTATGGATTCCAGAATTCAACGCGGACAAGTGGCGATGGGCAATTGGAGAAACACAACCCCCACCCCCCACCATGTTCATGTTGAGATGAAGCATACATGTTTAGCTGGATACCTCCACAATCACACGCATACATGCCAGGCATGTGTGTACATATTTATGCATGTACATATAGACAATTGTATGTGTATTACGTATATGTTGTACGTATATGTATAATATACCTGGAGCACCCTTCGTTACCTAAATTTCTGCCCTTAGCCCAAGTGTATTGCAAAACCAGAGGTCGTGGCGAAAATACGGTAAATGTACACTTTTTGCAGCTTCGAGCGTTTTCCCAAAGCCGGCTGGTCGGTCCTCCAAGATGATCGGTCGCTGAATATTCGAAAGGAGCGAGCAGAATTCGAAGTGCAAAACGAGCGCAAATATCCGCAAAACGAGCGCAAATATCCGCAAACGAGTGCAAATTCCAAAAACGTAACAATGCCCGCCGTCCACTGGATGGAAGAAGGGATTTGGTCGAGCGTTTTTTGGGGTGCGAGCGTTTTTTTGCGGGGTCGAGCAGAAATGGGTAATTCGAGCGTGTTTTTCTCGTACCAAAAAAAAAAGGGCACGTTGGGTGCCTCAGGTATATGTATATACCTGAACCCTCCAAAAGTACTGAAATTTCCGTACATGCAGAAAAAAAGTGTCAATGTACACTTTTGAGGAAATTTGACGGAAATCGCTTTTAGCAGGCTGTGAGCGTTTGTGGTGCACTTGGATGCACATGAACACAGTTTGCAATTTACACGGCCCGTCATACTTAATTCCGTTTCAGGTCTTTCGTCTCCAATTGCTGTGGGGCAATGTGTGACAGCTTCCTTGCCGCTTTTGCGAGTTTGCAGTTTTCTCAGCCAAAATGCAGAAACCGCAAATGCACGGAAATCGGCGGGAAATGCACGGAAATCGGCGGGAAAAGTACGGAAATCTGCGGAAAATGCACGGAAATGAGCGGAACATTTTCTTGAGGAAATGGACACCTTTTGTCCTTGGTGAATTGCACACCTTCAAATGGTATGAGCATGACAATCTCCAGCAGTGCCATGGCCGGAGCTGAAAGTGAGATTCTTGTAGAAAAAAGGTAGCAAAATGCTCCTGTGTCTTATGTTGAGCCTGCAAGAAAAGTACAGTTTTTGCTCAAATGTACGGATTTTTGCAGAGAGTCGCAAAAAAAGTGCCCTTGGTTGGTCCAGGTATACATACACCTGTATTTATAGTTATATTTCTGTGTAAGATAGAGGCTGGGCCGCCCCCCCCCTCCTGCCGGAATTCCCTTTCCTGAGGCCTGGCAGGCCCGGCTAGAGCTGGAAAAGCCGAAGCCGAAGCGCAGCCGCCGGAACCAGACCCCGGAGGCTCCCCTGCCGCCGCCGCCTGGAAGCCCATGGAAAAGCGGAGATGGGCGGCAAGAGAAATCGGGTTCACGGCTCCAGTCTTGAATGTGACGAATCCGGATCTGAGATCTGAGTAGAACCTCGCGCTATGGGGGTTTTCAGGGTGAATTGTGGGGGTTCAGACCTCTTTTGGAGGGGAGCGGCCCCCATCAATATGATGCGTTTAGTTTTTATTCATCCGGGGTGAACAGTAGACCTTTCATTCATACAGGGCCCAGCTTTCTAGCGTGGGGGGGGTCCCCCTGGAAGAGAGGAACACAACCACGAGGGTTTTATACAAACCCGTGAGGAATAGCTGGGCGGGTTGAATCAAGAGTTCAGTTTGCTTTTTAGGAAGATCCTGCCAGAAAAGGCGGGCATGTCAGGCTATGGGTTGCCACCCAGACTATCAAAGACTGACCTGTGCTTTGTTCGGCCGGCTCTGCCCTCTTTCCAAGAATCATGGAGGTGAACAGGAGGGTTCTGGAAGGCTGCCATTCTCTTGAAAAGGTTCCTGGTCCACCATGATGTCTTGAAAAAGGGGTACTTGAAGTTCTAGCCCGAACCGTTCGTATGGGGGTCCTTTGGGGTGGCAAGGTCATCCGAAAATCCTGCAGGCAGGCAGCGAGCGCATGCTCTCCGAACGAAAGTTTAAGCTTAAGCTGACTTTTATTACAGGGCCTTGCACTTAGTGTGGCGGCATGCTTTTTGAAGTAAGGAGGCCGTTGAATTGCTCAGCAATCATCGGCAAGTTGCTAAACTACTTGGCAGAAACGTTGCCACTCATGAACATGATAGACTTCCTTTACGTTTGGCAGGCCAACGAAAGTGTCAGCTTTCTTTCCAGCCCAGCACTTCGGATATTTGGCCCAGAAAGTGATTACTGACCCGTCTGGCAAGCAAGTTACACACATGATGCCGATAAGTGTATCGTGCCTAGGCTATCCACTTATTCACCGTCGCACAGCCACTATTGGGCTCTTTACCGAAGGCGCCGTATGCCAATTGATTGATTGTCAACCAGTGTTCAAAGATGTTCACGCCAATGCAGGAGAATCCACCCTTTGCAAGGGGTACTGTTGCTATGCAACATCTGGTGTAGATAGCCAGGGAACCAGACCTAAGACAAACAACCTCGTCTCCCCTAGGTGCCAGAAATTCCCAAAAACCTTGAGAGAAAATAGGTCTTTTAGGAGCCTCATGGTCGGAAGGTGCACCCAACATGCTGATTTCAGAGAGTACTCTCCACTTACGGGCAGTTTTCGGGCATTCGAATGTCCACAGACCTGCCAATCGGAACCTTGCGCACCTTTCCAATCGGTTAGCTTTGTTTTGCACCGAGTTTCGGACAGAAGCAAAGTGCCGGTCCTGAGTAAAAATGCCAAAGCAATCCAAAGACCAAAGAAATCGTCAAGGGGTCCCTTGCAAGCCCAAATGGTCTTCCAGGACCCCCCGAAACGTCAGGTTCCGTGTTAATTGGTGGGAGAGTAGTTCCAAGCTACCCTTCCCACTGAGCGAATTCTACAAGGGTTACTCACCCGCGGCAGCTTGTCTCGAGGCCCAAGTCCACCGATCTTTTCTCCAAGGCGTCGGTCGTGTTTTGAGTCGGTCGTGTTTTGATCGCGTGACGATCGCTGCAAACGTTTGTTTCTTTCGCCAGTTTTTGCGCTAAGCACGTCTATTTGATCTTGTTGCCTTTTGAATAAGTCAGTTGTCTTACTTTAGGAGAAACCACCATTCCTGGCGAACACCTTGTTTTTCAGAATGACACCTCAAACAGCTGGAGAATCATCAGCTGGGTTTATCGAACTGTTCGCCAAGATGCGCTTGTTGCAATTTCGTTGTGCTCCATTCAACTTGGCTGGTCTTCGGCTCGGCCCGTCCAAACACCGAGTTTGTAGAACTCAAGGGTAATTGCTTTGTTGGTCCTTGGCTAAACCGAGCTGCCCCTTGATTCCAATGTCCAACCACACGGCCAACAACTAAGTGATGACTTGTGGCAGGGAGGCTTAGAATGACTAACCCAAGGAGAGTGCCCAAGCCTTTCTGATTGTCTTTTATTTGTTTTAAATTGGCCCTACAGACTTTTCACGCCTCCGTTTTAGGTTTTCTGTCTTGCAGTTGTTTCTCAAGTGTCGGTTTTGCAACTTGAGACTTTCTAATCTTAAAATTAGACCGGGGCTTCCTTAAAAGGAAAGTATTCTTCCAAAGCCCTCCGATCGTTTGCAGTGCAGCTTTCGAAGGTGGGCCTGAAGTCTTTGTCTCTGGCCGCCGCCATGGTGATCCAAGAGACGCTCCGCGCCTGCATGCGTCAAAGGCCCAGTCTTCACCAGCCGAAGCGACTTCTGGCGCAGGATTTAGCTCCCCTAACCCCTCATTCCGGAGGAATTGGGGGACAACCCAGAGGTTTATTGGGCCCGCTTTTGGGTCCGATATTTCTGGTCTACTTCTAGTTCTTCCAGCAGCTTTCTTCCAAGTTTGGCCGAAAACTGTGGGGTTATAAGATTGGTAAGTCTGTATTTGCCATTGATCCGCTGCCTTGTTTTTTTTGTGGGCGGGGGGGGGGGGGGGTTTTAGCAGGCAAACGCCCATGGACTTTGCTTTGTTTGGAGATTGCCCGGCATGAAGCAGGGTGATTCAAACATCCCCCTTGTGCTGCGTGATGCTTCAGGGCTTCCTAATGGTTTCCCAGAAGCAAAGCGGAATCAACGGGTCCCATCTCCCATCGAATGGCATCACCAAAAGGGTTGACCAAGGTCTAAGGATCCTCCTTTCAAATCAAACCCCGAAAAGGAGTCCGCAGAAATGGTTTATAAGGGTCATTCCCTCATTTCCTGCTGAGCATCAGCAAGAAAAAACAATGATACGATGTTGGTTTAGTCCCTTAAAAACGTAGATCGTTCGGTTTGCGAATTCCCATGTGTCCGCCCGCAGCCTACGTGTCTCGTAGCATTCGGGACCATGGGCTGTACACAGGGCACGGGACCCACGGGCGGGGTCTCCGGGACCTCCACATGCGAAAGCCAGTCGACGTCGAGCGAAGCCAGTCTGAGGAGGCCGGGGACGGCAAAAACCAATGCCCTTTGCTTCCAAAGCCTTGTGACCTCCCCGTTTTGTCCCCGTTTTGTTGAACAACCGTCGAAGCATAGCGTTGGCAGGGTTGCTGACAAGAACAAGTGGACAAACCAGTGCTAGAAAATTGGTATGTCGGGTCTTGGCCTCGGAACCCGACAACCTGAAAATACGGCTTCGCAGTTGGCATGTGGTGCGGTTAGTGTGTGTGTGTGTGTGTGTGTGTGTGTGTGGGTGCGTGCGTGCGTGCGTGCGTGCGTGCGTGCGTGCGTGCGTGCGTGCGTGCGTGCGTGCGTGCGTGCGTGCGTGCGTGCGTGCGTGCGTGCGTGCGTGCGTGCGTGCGTGCGTGCGTGCGTGCGTGCGTGCGTGCGTGCGTGCGTGCGTGCGTGCGTGCGTGCGTGCGTGCGTGCGTGCGTGCGTGCGTGCGTGCGTGCGTGCGTGCGTGCGTGCGTGCGTGCGTGCGTGCGTGCGTGC